>SOPF01025130.1:31875-69990 GCA_012979155.1 Hypericum perforatum | reverse complement strand
ATCTCCTTTTCCTCCTCCAAGTTTTGTTACAATGGCAGCCTACTCCCCCTCTTGTCCTCTCCCGTTAGTGCTTGCCACCCAAGCAATAGACCAAGTCAAGTGGGAAGTTTGGTGAGGTATTTCTTTAAGTTCTCTGTCGGGGGCCAGCGTATGCTGGGAAGCCAGTGCACACTGGGGTTGCATTCTGCCCCTTCTTGCCTCTTTCTCGCTTCTGGCTCGGATGAGGCCAGCGTATGCTGGGAATCCAGCGTACGCTGGGGTTAGCTACTGCCCCTTTCTTCTCTTTCTCGCTTCTCCTCCTCAAGCCAGCCCAGTGAACGCTGGGTGGCCAGCGTTCGCTGGCCTAGCATTCTGCCCCCATCGTTCTCTTGCCTTCAAGCATCTACTCGTCACCCAACTCATTGCACAAGTCCACCTATCTTTGCTCCAAGTCCTCAAATGCTCCGAAACACCTACAAAACACACAAAAGCAACAGACAATCTTCTCCTTGACAAAACAAACCAAATTAAACAAAATGTAGACAAGACTCGACTAAATATTTCCTAAAACATGATGAAAACTTAACAAACTAAGACTAAACGAATGCATGTTCTCACATGCATCAAATTGCGTTGCTCTATAACTTCTTCTTGGCCTCCATTTTTAACATCATAGCTCAAGCAACAATTCTTTCTTTTGACCACTTAATTTTGCTACATAGTATAAATACATGATATTTGATGAATATACCATGACGTATAGTGAATTCCTTCATATATTCTTTATTTATCCTCAAAATCTTATTTTGAACATCAAATTGATTCTAAATATGGTTATATAACTCCTAGAAAGCTTAAAATATCTTATTTTTTTGTTTAAGTAAATTCAAGTCTCCCTACTTTAATGATATATAAAAAGAAACAAGGTAGTGGAAACATCATACGAAAAGAGAGAGGTAAATCACACATCAGAATAAAATTAAAAAAATTCATTGTAAATAGAGTTAGATAAATCAAAAAGAATGTGATAGCTCTTAGCAAATTGGTAGCTATCATATTGCCAAATTGAGGAAATAATTTTCCTAGAACTATCTTATTTGGATTTCCTAGTCTAGAATGCCATAAATCATACAAACTTTCATTTTCGTGAGTTGTAAGAGCCGGAAGATTGTGCTTAATCATAATAGTGTCCATTGACCAGTTTACTCTCACCAATCTTCTTCTTTATTAAAGAGTCCTCAAATTTCATAGAATTAGTAGAGAATATTGTTACACATTGTGTTGTTGTGTGATCTTACTAATAGATAGAAGATTGATAAATAAAGTATGCACATATAAAGACTCAATTATCCGACCATTGGTGAAAACATTTATGAATCTGTTCCTTTTAATCAAAATTTTAAATCCGTTAATAATGCATATATTTTAATTATGTGACATTCTCATGCTATTTATCAATATAAAATCATTTGATATATGCTCATTAGTATCAAAGTCAATAATCTATATGGTATTTATGAATTGTATTTGAAGGCATTTAAAACATGCTCAAGGTGTGATGTTCTTCAATTGGGAGAGTAAGTGTACCTTCATTAAGAATCTTGGTATTCTTCGCTTCCGCAGCATTTGCGTCTCATCCAATTTTTAAGTGTTGAATAATTTTTTGGGTAATTTCTTCAATCAAGAAATTCACACCAACCTCAGAATCTGTAAAATAAGCATTAATAGATAGATTAAAATTAGGGAGATCTAAATTGTACTTTTTGTCTACAGCTACTTTAAGTGAGGAAGAAAAACCCATCATTTTTACTTAAGGTGTCTCATCTTTCTACAGTGATCACAGATAATGCTAGTTCTCTATATTCTTCTTACTCGACCTATTGAGCCGGATCTACCTCTAAAGTTAACAAATTAGTGAGTAGCTTGTGGAGCATTCTCATAATTTCTCATGAAATCTCTCAATTTAGAGATTGATTCACTCTTCAGGGGTGTTTCCATAAGTCTCTTCCATATCTCTTATTTTGGATTCTTCCACAGTCTGATTTGAGAGCAAAAAGTTCTATAATAATTAGAATTTGCTCTTGGATTGCCTCATAATCAGTTCTAAGTCCCATCAATCTCTTGAAGATCTTGTCTTCATCAACATGTTTCTTTGAAATTGATGAATTTCTTCATGCTGATCATGACATTGATAGTTCTTCCCATATCATCTTGAGTTTGTTTAAGAAAACAACGAATGATTAGTCTTCTTTTTGGATTTTAGCAATGCTCTTCTTAATCTTAAAAACTCTGTAAAGATTATCCTATTTAGAATATAATTCCTTGATTGTATCCTACAAATCTTTAGCACTTTCTGCACAATTAAAGAGATCATATAGACTATCTTCCATGGAATTGAGGATACATGGCATGACCAAATTGTTGTTTATATTTCATTAACATGGGTTAGGTTAGTCTTCGATGGAGCTGCGAAGGTTCTATGTATGAACCGAAGTCTTCCTCTACCACTGAGTGTGATCTTAATTGCCTTTAACTAGGAAAGGTAATTGTTGTCATTGAAGGACACTATGGTTATCTCCAATCTAGTGTTCTCTTTGACTTTAGTGATCTTCTTGTAGATTGATGCGCACTAGTTTAACCTTATGTTTGTATATCTAGATGAGATATGCATTATTTTTGTGATGATTTTAGCATTTATTTGGATTATTAGCTCCTTAGTATGATTGAACTCTAAATGGCAGTTTATCAGGTGTTTATACATACTTTGCAGGAAAAGGAACATGCTCGAGAGCAAAGGAGAGTGAGGTGAGAGAAACGACTAGGACAAAAGTCACAACATGGGTTTAATAGTCGATATTTGCTCAATGGGTGCTATGTAGGAGAAGGAAGCTTGGGTCAAGTGACCACTACAAGTCTAGCGGTTGCTAGAAAGTGCGAGATAGATTTGAAAGGAGCTTGGGTCCTGCAGTCACTATCAACCCAGCAGTCATTGGACTCTGCGTGATTAGGAGATTTTGACCCCTTATTTAGAAGGAACTCCTTATTTTTCTAGGTTTTTTAGTGGCTAAGCTATATATCTGTTATTAGCCCTAGTTTATAGGTACTTTTGGACAGCTATTAGAGACTCTTAGAATTTCGATCAAGAGAAAAGTTCGGTTAATTTATTCTGGGTGGGAAGGTAAAATCATTGAGACTAAGCTTTCTGTACTCTTTCTTATTAATATGATATCTTTAATCATTATCTTGTGCTTTATGATCATGCACAGTGAGTAGTTCTCTTTTAAGTATGATGCATTGATTATGTGATCTACTGTTGTATCGAGTTGTGGTTCTGAATATCATGCATTGTAGTTGATGTTGTTAATGCTTAGCTTAGCTTGATCACCTAAGTTACAATGTCAGTTGATGAGAGTGGACCAAGAGGCATTTGAGTCGATGGAAGAATCAATTAGCATATTCTTAGATATTAATGAGATGTCTTGATATCGTAAGAATAACAAATTAGGAGGAATTGTAATAATTGAGATTGGTTTAGTTCTCACTCTAGTTGGTGAGCAAAAGTGTTAATTAGTAACTTAGGCCTTTACTATCTCAGTTTTGTCAACCTAGTGAGCAAAAGTGTTACGTACATGCATTAGACCACTTCGAGTACTAGTGGCAACCCCATAAGAACCATAATTTGGATATAGGCGGTCGATTCATATAGACATCATGCTCAGCTTGTCCTTACTATTACAACTTATCCTTTTACATTCTGGTTTTAGTTGTTTTTGTTACAGTTTTAATCTCTTTATAAAAATAATCGTTACCCTAGTTGCATACTATTGACTATTTAGTTTGTGTTCCAACCCTCAGTTCCGAACCCTACTTATTTGCTATACTATTTGATTGTACGTTAGAATGTTCATCGATTTTCCGTACATCAAATTGGTACCGTCGACGTGAAACTAAAATTTTAGAGCATAAAATTGATAGTAGTTCAGTTTGTGTAACTCAATCACTGAATTTACATACGATACCTTTGCATTTACATCAAGTGCATGCCAAAGACTCGTAGTGAAGAACCTGACTTCGACCCAGATACTATGTTGAAAGTCGATATTGGAGCAATTAAATGGGCACTTCAGAAAGACAAAAAGACACAAGCTAACGCGATGGCCCAAAACCAAGTTGGCATACAAAATACCCTTTTCAAAGTTGCTATCCTACAACATCAGTATCAGTCCCTTTTGGAATCATTTATTCTGACATAGGATAAGCAAGCCAATGATGACCTGAAGATGCCTCTACCTTCCACATTCCCTTTGGAGCTGTCTAACTACTATAATTATCTACCATATTCAGTAGAGCTCTATAAGAGAATTTACAGGGCCACCTAAAGTGGTTTAAAGATGTCAGCAAAATTATGAGATTTCAAGGAGTAATCTCTGAAGCTATCAAGCTCTGTTTATTCCCATTCTTCTTGCGAGACAAAGCCCATGATTGGTATGACAATTTAGAGAGTGAAGTGCTAACTAGCTGGGCAACCATGACTCAGGCCTTCCTCCAAAAATACTTCTCAATAGCCAAGTCAACACAACTCCTCCAAGACATTAACACCTTCTGCTAGCAAGAAAGAGAAAATATTTATGATGCCTATAAGCAATTAGGTCCTTACAGAAAGCCTTTCAACACCATGAGGTAACTCAAGAAAATCTTATGAAGATCTTTTATAGTAGAGTTGATGATGCATCTTGGGCACATATTAATACTTTATCAAATAGATTGTTTGTGAGTAAGTTCCCTAAGGAAGCAGCTTAACTACTGGAGGAAATGGTAGAAGTTAATGGCATGTGGACCAACAAGTATAATAGGTCAACTCCTAAGGCTCCGACAAAGGATTATATATCGTGGACCCTATTAATAAGCTTGAAGAAAAGATGGAAGTGCTCTCTAAGAAGTTTGATGATTTACTCACGAGCAAGGGCGAAGTAGCTACAATCTAGGAGAACTATCAACTTTGTAATAAGGCACACCCTATCATCGAGTGTCTATTGATGCAAGAATTCTAAGCTATTGCCGATAAACAAACTTCTCGATTCGGCCAATAAGCTACTAACCTTAGTGCTCTACAAGAATTTAGGAAACCATACCTAAGGGACTAGATTGTGATATGATGTATATGTACTATGTGAAAGGCTTAAGTGATTTGATTATTACTGTTCATCAACTAGGTGTACCTTCTTTTTAGGCATACATCCTAAAATAACTGCAACATTAAATGCATTTAGCCGAAAGTAGGAATAGAATGGGTGACCTTCTGGGAAGTTTTCTATGGTGCATGCAAGTAATGACAAAGCACATTGGAAAGACACATATTGGTACAGTTGAGCCAGGCAGTCAAATCATGGGACATTACATTTGAGATTAGAGCAATCTTAACTTGTACGATATGATGGGGATTGAATGCACCTATAAGCGATGGATTCTAGGATTGTGTGTATCTGGCATGATGAGAATGTCGCATATTTAAGGAAGGGTGAATGTGATACCCCATATATGTACTATATAAAAAGCTTAAATGATTTGATTGTTACTATCTATATCAACAAGGTGCACTTTCTTTTCGAGTACATATCTTGAAAGAACTTCAAAGTTAAACGCGTTTGGCCCAAAGCAGGATTAGGATGGGTGACCTCCTGGGAAGTTTCCCAAGGTGCATGCGAGTAAGGACAAAGCATGCTGGAAAGATCTATATTGGTATAGTAGAGTGGTTAATCAAATCGCGGGACGTTACAACAATGAGAGACAAGATCGATCTACTGGTGGGGGGAACAAACTAGTGTTTACTCCAAGATTGATCAACTGGTTTATGTAGTTCAGTAGTTCATCCAGCAGCAAACAATAAATGTACAATGCATGGATAGCACGAAGCATGCCAGCAATAATGGGAGACATACTTAAAAGGGCAGGCCACGCAGCTAAAGAAAATGGAAGTTGAACAAGGCAACCTGGCTACTTCAAACACTCATAGGCTAATAAGGACCCTACCGAGCAACACAAAGACTAACCCGAAAAGGGATATCAAGGACATTACAATTAGGAGTGGGAAGGAAATTAGGAGTGCTATCAAAACCCCCAAACTCTCTAAGGTGACAGAACCAAAAGATGAACATGATGCTATGGAGAACCCAGCTACACCTCCACTATTGAAGATTCTACCATCGCTATTCTCCCAAAGGCTGAAGAAAAAGCAAGTAATGGACGAGAAATTCTTGAGTTTCTTGGACAAAATCAAGAGAATTTAAATCAGTGTACCTTTTATCGAGTTGCTAGATCACATGTCACTGTATGCTAAATTCTTTAAGGAGGATATCATCAAGAAGAAGATATGGAACAAAGGCAAAACAGTCATATTGACTACAAACTGTAGCTCACTCATCTCCAAAAATATACCTGCCAAAATCAAAGACTCAGGGAGCTTTACCATCCCATGCCATATCGAAGAGGTGGAATTTGCAAAATTTTTGTGTGATCTTGGGGTAACCATTAATCTCATGCCTCTCACTATCTTTCGACAATTCGGGCTTAGAGATCTTAAACTAATAAAGTGCGCCTTCAACTAGTAGATCAAACAGTCAAGAGACTACTGAAATTACGGAAGATGTCCTTATGAAGTTTGAACAATTCTATGTCCTAATAGATTTTGTGCTCTTAGACTTTGACCCCGACAAGAATTGCCCTCTCCTCCTTGGAAGACTATTCCTCAATACTAGTAGAGCTTTGATCGACATAAATGAAGGAAAGTTAACCCTTCGTATTGGCAAAGAAACTGTGGAATACCAAATGGCCAAAACACTATAATACTAATATGGCGAGTGCTACATGCATATTGATTCTAGGTTGAAAGAAATCATGGACATGGATAAATATTAACACTAGACTTCTATAGTGGTTGATGAGGATGTCAATCTCACCCAAGCTCACCACATGGACGACATCAAAATATTTGAGGACTACGCTACTCTAGAGACTGAGTTGGAATAGGATCTCCATTGCAGATATTTACACTGCCATCCACCATGTGGCCACCCATATTGGAGCTGAAGGAGCTACCACCTTACCTACGATACATATTCCTATAGGAAGGAGGTAAATTTCCCATTATTATTTCTAACAAACTCACTCTTGCACAGGAAGAACAGGTCTTATCTCTAGTCAATAAGCGAGTCAAGGCCATGGGGTGGCAAATCTTCAACATCTAGGAGATAAGCGTAGATATTGTGATGCACTATATTAATATGGAGGAGGGAGCAAGACCTAAGGTAGATCGCCAATGGCGACTTAACTCGAATATGAAAGAGGTTGTGAAAAAGGAGGCAATCAAACTTCTTGAGGCTAGAATTATCTATTCTATTTCAGATAGTGACTGTGTCAGTCTAGTACAATGCGTCCAAGAATGGAGGCATGATGGTCCATACCAATGAAGAGGGGGAAGTAATCTCTACATGGACAGTTATCAGATGGTTTGTCTTTATCGACTACTAAAAGTTCAATGCTGCCATGTGGAATGATAACTTCCCTCTTCCATTCATCGACCAGATATTGGAGCGTATCATAGGGCACACCTACTACTATTTTTTTGATGGATACTCTTACTACAATCAGGTACTCGTCTATCCTGGTAACCAATATAAGACTATATTCACTTGTCTGTTAGGTACCTTTGCCTACAGGAGAATGCCCTTTGGTCTATGTAATGCCCTGCCACTTTTTAACGGTGCATGATGGCTATTTTTTGGGGAATAAATGAAGAGATCATGGAGGTATTCATGGATGATTTCTTCACCTTTGGCGACTCCTTTGATCGTGCCAAAACTAAAGCCATCAAAAGATGCTCCCACTGACAACAGATAAAAGGCATTCGTGCATTTCTTGGACATGTCGAGTTTCACTATTGATTCATTAAGGACTTCTCTTCTATTGAAAAACTATTAACTAACCTCCTTAACAAAGATGTTCCCTTTGTATTCGATGGTTTGTGTTTGCAAGCAGTCAGAAAGCTTTAGTTGGCGCTAGTCTCTACCCACATCATCACATTATCAATATAAGACCTGCCATTTGAACTTATGTACGATGCTAGCAACAATGCCTTAGGATGCATCTTAGGTTAACAAAAGAAAAGACGACTCCATGTCATCTATTATGCGAGTAGAGTCCTCATCGGCACACAACTCAACTATACCACCACAGAAAAAGAATTGTTCACTGTGGCTTATGCTTGTGACAAGTTTTGATTGTATCTCCTCGACTCTAAAGTCATTATCTACATGGATCACATTGCTCTTTGGTACCTATTTGCTAAACAAGATGCTAAACCTTGGCTAATTTGTTGGGTTTTGCTTTTGTTGGAGTTTGACTTGGAGATCAAGGACAAAAAAGGCATGGAGAGCGATCACCTATCACGCCTGGAAAATAATGATGGCATTGAAACAGATGGTCAAATCTTTAAGCACTTTTCGAATGAAGCCCTTTTCTACCTACAAGTCACCCAACCCCCTTGATGCGCTGATTTTGCTAACTAGTTGGTGAGTAATATGATTCTTGAGGCCTTGAGCTATACGCAGAAGAAGAAGTTTATTAGTGATATCCACTTTTACATATGAGATGAATCCTTCTTTTTCTGTCACTATGTTAATGGCATTCTACGGTGATGCATTCCAGAGGATGAAATCCCAGCCATGCTTCACGAGTGTCATGGATCTCCTTATGCTAGACATTTTTCTCGGACAGTTGCTAGAGTACTAGAATGTGGTGTTTATTAGCCGACAATATTCAAGGATGTTGGAATTTTGTAGTCCATTTTGATCTATATCAACAAACTAACAATATCTCCTGCAAAGATGAATAACCTAAATCAAGCATCTTGGAGGTTGAGCTATTTGATATTTGGGAAATTGACTTCATCGGGCCTTTTCTACTTTCCAAGGGAGCAAATACATCATAGTTGGCATAGATTATGTGTCAAAGTGAGTGGAAGCATGGGCAACTGCCACAAATAATGCAAGGGTTGTACTACACTTCCTGAAATAGCTCTTTGATCATTTTGGTTAGGGGTGGCAATTAGACCCGGATCCTAAAGATCTACCCGATTTTAAATCTGAAGGGTCTAGGACCCAATCAAAATTAATGGATCCTAGACTCGATTCATACTCAAATCCTGATTTTTAAAAAGGGTGAGGATATGGATATAGACTTATAGGATCCTATCCGGATCCTACTCGAATTATATATATATATATAATATCCTACAAATATATTAATAACGAACGCTATCTGATATGTCTATATATTTTGTGCGTATGGATCTTGTTAAAAGATGCACAATTTAGATGACACTATTTACTCTGTTATATTAGACTAAATGCTAATCCTATTTAATGCCTATACCATAAAAATTATTCTACTATTTAGTCCATTTGAATATCCTTTATGAAATTTGATCCTATTTAAAGCAAAATACCCATATGAAATTTGATCCTATTTATTCTACTACCATATTCCCATCATATGATATTTTACTAATCACATAAATCCTATTCAAAGTATCGTCTTTTATATTTTGGTAATTCCCAACTTTTTTACTTTGAACGGATTTGATCCTATTTATTCTACTACCATATTTCTATCATATGATATTTTAGAGTCCAGATTAGGTGGGGATTAGGTATTAATCTCCATGGTGGGGAGGAGGGTATAATTGGTATACTACTAACTAATTATAATCCTAAAAAGTAGGAACCATTGAATAGAAAATCGTAATCCCTTAAATCATGCACTAAATTAGTAACTGACCAATATTCAAAAATTAAAATTTCTAAAAAATAATTATACTTCCAAAATATTACATCCAATCCTCTTCGCCGAACCATCGTCTCTGCTGACCATTTTCTTTGCCAAATTAGCATCATCTCCGTTGATCATCCTCTTCACCGATTTACCACCATTTTAGTATGCAACAATATTGGTACTACTGGTATCCAATATTGGTACCATGGTTATCCAATATTAGTACCATTGGACCAATATTGAGTGTTACCAATTTTGGTACAACTGATATACAATATTGGTACCACTGTTATCCAATATTGGTACCATTGGACCACTAGTATTCAATATTGGTACTACTAGTATATAATATTGGTACCACTAGTATCCAATGTTGGTACCATTAGTATCCAATGTTGGTACCTTGTGTATCCAATATTAGATGATAGTGGCTTTGTGGCCATACCTTTCCCCGGACGAGGCCATATCATCCCCATGATCAACAACAGCCAAAAGAGAGGATAGAGCCTCACTTCATCCTTATCAAACAACCGGTACTCATCATTAATGGATCTGAATGCGGCACAGATTCTATTCTCCTCTTCCTCCTCGAAACCACTGAGCTCCACTTCCTCCGACCCTTGCTTCCCAAAGAACTCGTATTACGACCCGTCAAACTTCGTACCACCACCTAAAACCAAATAAAACAAGAATATAAGAAAATAAGACCAAGCAAAAAACCGTTGTGCACAAGTAGTTTAATAACGTGGCCACCCGACATTAAAGCGGTTCATCATTTTTCTTAGAAAATAAATGGACGAGGCTTGTCAACAACGTTGTGCACAAGTAGTTTAATAACGTGGCCACCCAGCATTGAAGCTGTCTAGTTCATTTTCATTGCCGATATGGGCAATCCTCCTTGAAATGGACAATCGATGGAACGATATTTCTTCCCTGTCACACCTCTCGTGTGTGTAAATAGTTATCTAACAATGTGGCCACACAGCGGGGGCTTAAATCGGTGGTGACGAGCTTTTATTTTTTAGGGTTTATTTTGTTTGGTTTTGGCAGCCATGGGTGGTGGTTTTGTTTGGTTTCGACGGCGGTGAAGGGAGTTTGTTTTTAATCTGTGCTTTTTTTGTTTGCAATTAGGGTTTTCAATTTATTTTTAAATAAGTCAATCTCCAAAATTTAAATGTAGATAGAGTAAATCACGAGATCATATTTAAAAATTAGATGTGATAAGGAAACAAAGATAATTAGAGATTCAGTTTATTAGTCTCGTATCAATTTTATCCTCAAATACAATGACCGTTAGATCAAGATTTTAAGTTCAAAATTTTCATCCAATGGACTAGAAACAATCTCCATGATGGGGATTACTTTTTAGACATCTCCATCAAATTCAATGCCGATATTTTACTAATCACATAAATCCTATTTAAAGCATCATCTTTATATTATGGTAATTCCCAATTTTTTTACTATAAATGTGACACTCGGAAAATTAGTTGGTCGGTTTGCGTCGTATCGAGATAATTGCATTGGACATGTGATTTAAAGTGTACAAGTATGTGAAAGGATGTCATTGGAGTTTGATTTCAACAAGTGCAATGCCTTGGTGGATTTTTGACTTGTGAAGTAGTTGCTCATTTTCGGACAGATTGACATGCTTGTGGTTTAATGGCCATAACTTCTTCAATATGGGTCCAACATGAGAAATTCCAAGTGATCCTGAAACTAGACATGTTAAGGAACAAACCATTTGACTACAAGATTGTATAAAAACCAAAGGAAAGTCGTCAAATGAGAGCTACTTGCTTGGGGATGAATCTGATTGGACCTCAAGTTCTTTGTTTGTTACCTATATTAAGTTGAAGATGGGGTTTTCTTGTGATTGGACCTTACCCACCTCTTCACATGGCTCAGAATATATCTAGGAGAGGTAGAGCACTTATCCTCTCAGTCACAAAACGAAACTTGAGAGAAAAGAGAGAAAGGGCTGAGAAAGAGGAAAGAGGAAGAAGCATACAGCTTGACAAAGATTTGATCGGTAAGCATAGATCCGTTACGTTTTTGACTTGAAATTGGTGATATGAGTTGTAGAGGACATCAATATCTTTCTTTTGGTATATTATATGAGGCTTTTGGATCAGGGAATCGACGGGAAAGTTTATTTGAATTGGACTGCTATTGAACAAGCACACAGTTGAGGGTTTCGAGAATAAAGTGAATGGTAAGGATACTTAGAATGGGAATTTGGCTATGAAATTTTAACAGCTTGTAAACAGATCTATCAGCTTTCTAATGTCTTGACCATATGTGATTTGGATGAAGGATTCATCAGAAAATCATTTTTGAGTCACAGGCTGTTCACTGAGGTGGCCAGTGAGCAAGGTAAAGAAGAACGATTCGGTAAGCTTGCTTAGACTCTGAATTGGACTTGGATGTACTGGAAAAAATTATTAAGCACTTGATAAGCTTTCAGAATATGTATTATATGTGTGAATTGGTTGAGAGAAATGTCTTGTGCATACTTTTGAAGTTTGGACAGTGTGGCTGTGTTCTTGGCTGAGCAAGTTTGAGAGTTGAGTTTGATAAGTGGATTCTTTTGGATTCTGAGGTAAATTGTTGGTTTTAAGATGTTGAGTATATATAGGGGAGTTGTGTTGAAGTGAGGTTTGGGTTTGGTTTAGTATGTTTGAGTGTTGTCGGGTGGTTATTTGCGGTTGGCCTTGCAATGGAACTTGCTATTTGCTTCGTTGACGTTTGGTTTGGCAAAACAGTTATTGGTGTATGTGCTTGAGATCAAAAGTGACTATCTACAACATGTATGCATGTTGGTACTTGGTATGGAACCAAGTGTTCAAGGGATTTGAGCTATTGGTTGCATTTGGATGAGTTTGCGATGACAAATTGCGAGTGTGTTTAGGTTGGTTGTTTTGAAGCGTTGGAGATGAATTGGTTTTGGAAACCAAGAGTTAACCTCATTATATGATTTTGGATTATTGTTCAGATTTCCAACGTTGAAGACACTTCGAGTGGAAGGAGCATCGGATTTGGAAATTGACGCTTTCGAACGCTATTTGTCTGAGTAAGAGGATATCACATGATAACTTTGGTTGTGTCTATTGTATGTTTGTTTCGGAATTTGATTGTGTGCATCACATGCATATGGTTTGGTCCATGGTATGTTTGGACATATTTGAGATTGTGTTGTGAGGCATGTGACATTTGTGAACAGCCGGCTAGAGTGCTAGCTCGGGGCTGATTTGTTTTGTCTGATAGATGTGATTCTGGACTGTTATTTGTTCTGATAAGATGTGTTTCTGTGTGAGAGAAATGAATGGGTTTTCCCGTACTAACCGGGGATGTTAGTCTATGAGCTCATAGTTTTGGGGGCATCACTAGTTTACATTTGTATACTATCGCTAGCTTATATTTGTTGTAAGCTATCAGTAGTTTACATTTGTATGCTAGCTTCTGTTATTTGTGAACGAATATCTGTTTGGCCATTTGGATGCCTCTAGTCACCAGAAGACGTGACAATACGAAACCTATTCATAGCTCTGTGTGTCTGTGTGTGTGAGTTGATATTGTGTTTGGTAATAGCAATTGATGATCATGCATTTTGATTTGAGTGAAGTCGAGCATGATTAAGTTATGTTGCATGCATATGTCAGTCATAACTAATATATTATGTTCTATTCCCTTGCTAAGTGCCTTCGGACACTTACCCCTTACAAATCTATTTCAGGTTCTCAGAAGTTTTAGTTTGTTTGAGTGTTCGAAGTTCGTGGTACCAGCCAAGCTCTTTTTCTTTCGAGGGCTACTTTTGAGGTCTCCGGATGGTGCCATTGTCTTCTTCTGTATAGACGCTCCGTAGTTATAAAGCTTTTGAGATGTTGTTAGTTGGTCTTTAGGAGATGTTTTGTTTATGTTTGGTTTGTAAACTATTTTGGTTTGAATTTGGCTTCCGCATTTGATGAGATTCTTTGAGATTGTTTTGAGGCTTACTAGACTTGCATTGTGTTGTTAATATTTTCGCAAAGTCTAGTGCTGGTCACCGACCTCAGATCGGGTCGTGACAATAAACGGATTACTATAGTCATTGACTACCATATATGAGACTTAAATACCATATATGATATTTGACTAAACACTGCTATTTAATGTAGCCTATATATTAGACACAAGTACTCAAATAAACTAGTGTAGTTTTCTATTGTATGTTTGTTGGGCAAAATATTGTTATTCTCATTCAAATCATATATTTATACAGAAACATTTTAGCATTTCAAATATGACAATATCAGTGGTGAAGATTTATGCATTTATCCTCATAGCTTCAGGTGGATTTTTGGTCTCACCATTTTCAAATATCCAATTCTTATTATTTTTCTTTTTCCTTTTTTCCCATTCATGACATTATGAAATGCTAAAACAATTAAACCTTAGTTTTTTGTTCTATTCGAAGAATTTGAATATTCTTTATTTATTGATGAGCAGGATGCATCCAGATGATGGTAGGTGCCAATGACAAATGGTGTCTAGATTATGCAGAGCTTCCTTCCGAAAATATGTGCATAAAACAAAGCATTCCTAATTATTCAGGAACCTGTGATTTGGATTTCGATTGTTTTAAAACATGCACTATTCAATACGGATGGAAATCAAAGTGTCACTGCACTCCAAAATCATGTGATTGCTTACTTCCTTGTTGAATTTATTGTCCACTAACAGTAAAATAGTTTTTATTGTTCTATATAGTAATTCAATAATCAATAAAATGATGGTGATAAAGTAGTTGGAAGTATTCCTCCTTAAAAAAGAGGAAGTTAGAAGTTGAAGTCTCCCATCTCTTATTTTGTACTAAAAAGAAGAAAAACAACTATCACTTTGAATCTTAATAAGGTCTAGTTATTTTTCCTTCAATCAATTAAGTACGACCCACCAAGTTTACTTTATGTTTGGTCCGAAAGCAATTAGGATTTTATTTTTTTTTTGTAATTAAAGAATATCATTTAGAGATTTATTTACAAATAAATTCTTAAATCACTACAAATGTATAATTCATTTAAAAATTGTTTTATCTTGATAATCAAAGTATGCCAATTGTCGTGGAAGAAAAGGCCCTGCAATATATTTTATTTCTCTAAAAAAAATTATCCTCCAAAATAGGCAAAAATTATTCAAAGAAAATCAAGAACTATTTAAAAAAATTGCAAACTTCCAAACTAAATGAAATTTGTATGAATATATTTATCCTTGACCCTCATACCTCCTTTGCCTTTGTTAGATATGAAAAAAAACACGTGACTAAATAGGCCATACAAGCCAATGAAATATACACAAGTAGCATTGAGAGTACAAAATTAGCAACTCAAAAATAGAGTAGTAAATTTCATGGCACAGAAGTGTTGGAAAAATTGGATTAGAATGTACTTAATTAGGATTTAACTTTTATCTAGTCAAGGCAAGTGTTGGATACTTTCTCCGTAAGATGAGATTGCCCTATTATTTTAGTGCATACGAATTACGGTAATCGTTCCCAAGATACAACGACTAGTGGGTGTTTCCAAGAATATTGCACAATATTTCTCGAAACTCTGGGTGAACTTTTATATACCTAAAACTTTCGAATTAAGAGAGGAGGTGAGAAGAACAATTATTGCTAATGACTGCGTATGCAATGAGCTGTAGGAGTGATTTAAAAGTGAGGGAGGCAAGTCCTATTTATAGGACATCAAAGGTCACAATTGGTCATGTCCAAAGGTCACTTATACATTCCAGTGGTCACTTATACATTCCAAAGGTCAGTTATACATTGTTTACCAATATTGTATCTTGCCTCTTCATTTTTTTAAAAGACTTTGCCTCTTACTTTGATCAAAAGACACTTGAAAAAAATAAAAGATATACTAACAATCCTCCACTTGGTTAATAATTTAGTCTCTGTTCTTTAAATTCAGGTTCAACAACACTTTTATTTTTATTAATTGATCTTTGTTTTTTATGTGTATGTGTTGACAATTTTGTAGATGACGAATGATTTTTAGAACAAATTAGTATGATATGTTAGCATTTATACTACGAAAAAGATTTGTAGATGATGAGGCTTACCTTTATAAGAAAACTTGGAGAACTTAACATTACGACAAAGAAGATGCGGCAAAGGAGTTCCAAAAATACATGCAAACAATGGATGGCTTTAGAGTTCAACTGGTATATGATTAGTTGTCAAAGAGTGCATAAAATTGCAAGGAACAGAATTCAAGTAATGAATTTAGTGGGTAGATGAAACGAAAAGATAAAGTTTCACTAACTGGTTGTAGACGATAATAAAAAAAGTTGCTTTGAGACATTATACAATTAAATTGAATGATGATGGATCGCTTAGTATTTGAATATCATACTCATTCACGAAAAACAAGTAATTTGACTGGTGAAAAGGATGTTGGAAGTGAATCTCCTTCTTATGGATCTATGTCGGAGTAGGAATTTTTGTGAAGAGCAAAAAACAGTGCACGACCTAATTAATAAAGACAGAATTAGACCATTATTTGGAAGAACCACTTTTACCACGATGTGAGAAATTTGATATATTGGGATGGTAGAATCAAAGTAGACTCAAGTATCCCACTTTGTAGATTATTGCAATAGATATTTTTTGCATTCTTTTTTATTTATCTCTGACTGGTAATATTTATTACTAATTTTTATTTATGCTATTGCATTGTTGTTAGATATTTTTTCGGACTTCACATAATTTTTTCTTTTCATAGAAAAAATTATAACTTGATGAAGATAAAAGTCTTACTATTATTGTGCATTAATTTTAAAATATATATGAACTTTGAGATTATATGTTTACAATTAAATAATTTTTATGTACTCTGGACCCGCGGATCGACCCTGATCCACCCAAAATTTTTGGAACCATATCCTACTCGAATCTTGTTTTTAATAAAGGATAAAGATAAGGATTTGGGTCTATGTTCAAAAAAGAGAACAAAGATCTGGGTCCTACAGATCCTACCCAAATCTTATCCATTGTCATTCCTAGTTTTGGTGTTCCTCGCACGATCATCAGTAATGGTTGCTCCCACTTTTGCAACCAACCATTCGCCATACTCCTAAAGCACTACGGTGTTACCCACAAGGTCGCCACTCCATATCACCCTCAAAAGAGTAGCCAAGTTGAGGTCTCTAATAGGGAGTTGAAGAGAATCCTAGAGAAGACAAGGATTGGTTGCTCAAGCTTGATGACGCTCTCTAGGCATATCGCACTACCTTCAAACCCCCTATCAGAATAATACCATATCACTTAGTATATGGGAAACCTATTATTTACTAGTGGAATTGGAACATTGAGAATTTTGGGCTATCAAAGCATTAAACTAAGACTACAAGCTCGTTGGCAAGTGACGCGTCCTTTAGCTTCAAGAACTTGATGAACTTTGCTCCAGCGCATTTGAAAATGCCCAAATTTACAAGGAAATGACAAAGAAGTGACATAACACCCACATCGACATTTGAAAGTCCTCCTCTATAACTCCTACTTGAAGTTATTACCCCAAAAATTGAAATCAAGGTGGAGCGATCCATTCGAGGTCATCGACATAGCCCCCCACGATGCAATCAAACTCAGAAACTCGAAGGGGTACACATTCAAAGCCAACAATCAACGATGCAAGGTCTACCTCAAAAGTAATGTCCAATGCACTCGCAAAGTGCAAACTTTGCTTCAACCATCCTCACCTTGACAAACAAGGAGTAGAAGTCAAGCTAACGAATTTAACTTAGCATGTTTTTGCTTTTTTATGTTTTCTCTTCTGTGATTTCATTTCTTTTCCATTACTTACATAATTCCTTATTTTTGTAGGTCAAGTTTCCTCTCAAGCTGAGTAGTCGCTACCTACCCAGTGATCGCTGGAGGGTCGACCCCAAGAGAAATTTCATCTCAAGCCCAGCAGTCGCTACCTACCTAGCAGTTGTTGGGGATTCAACCCTGAGAGAAATTTTGTCTTGGGTCCAATGGTTACTAGAAAAATTTCATCTCGGGCCTAACGATCACTACCTACCTAGTGGTTGTTACGTCTGTTAGGTAAGTTAGGTCTTCAGCCAAAACCTTTGTACCCAATTCTCTACCCACCCCTAAATCTCCACTCCAAATCCCTAATTCCCCAACTCTACCCCCCCCCTCCCCTCTGGCCAGTAGCCACCACATCTGGCCACCACCGCCACCCCCCCCTCATTGCATGTTCAACCACCTCCATCTGACATCCCAATACCACCCACTCTAATGATGCCTCCCAAATGGCCTATATCCAAGACCTACGCCTCCTCCTCTGGTACAACCAAGTGCACAAAGAACCCACTGCCACCGTCTCCACTACAGGTCAACATCCGTGATAGGTATGATGCCCTCTATATCATCTATGATAAGCACAAGGGGCGAAGTATCATGAAATTCTTCCCTTACTTCCTTTGTCTACTCAAAAATTAATTGGGATGACATGGCCACCTTAGGCATTGCTAGTAAGCTGTCTAGTGCATTAGACATGTTATGGTGAAGATTGTTTGTAGATAAAGCAAGCACCATGCACGATGATGTCTGTCTAGAATTTTTTAGCACCTTGCATATAGTAGAAAACATTTTTTACTTTACGGTATACATCTTTGACCAACCAATCAAAGTCATCGAACAATTAATGATTGACTTGATCAGGATTAAGGGTGGGGGTGGCCCAATCAACTTTAGTATATATTGGAATCGAGTCATGAAGAATGGTGTATTCTTACTGGTTTTTTCCAGTTTAAGTCGCAGTCCCTTGCCTCACTCCTCAAAATGCTCCACATTAGTGTCCTCTATCACTTTATGTGTGCCACCTTTAGTAACTAATTTGAGGACAACCAAGTCACTTGGTTCCAACTCTGTGCTTTCTATTGTATACGGCGAAAGAAGCTTTATTGTACTTTTGGCTTGATCTGTGATATATTCAGTCATTTCTTTTGTACGATGCACCTTATCCATTTTTATCTTGGCCATATCATCATTGTCTTTGCCCAACACTTTTTTCCATATAGGTACGTGATTAAGGAGGGTCAACTATGCTTGGAGCTCATTGTCAGCCGCCTAGCTGATTAGGGACTCCTCTCAAAGGTCACAAACCCTCGGTGCACCACTTACACATTCATTCCATGGCAAGATTGCAAGGCAGTTAAGGGCCGTTTATAAGAGGAAAGCAACGTCCTAGTCTCAGAGTACCAAGTGGAGCTCAACCACTTAGCAACATAGCTTGGGGATATAGAGATTCGGGTAGAGGAGCTAGCCACCTCGCAGCATGAGCATCACCCTCTAATGGTCCAGAATCGGCAACACCTCCACGAAGAGAATGCTCACCGAGTGGCCATTGACCAAGCTTAATGAGAGTGGCTTCGGGCTCACCTCTCTAGCATACTACTGCCACTATTACCTCACTTTGATTGACCAAGGGGCCCCTCCTCCCTATCTTTTTGTTTTCATTTTGTCTTCGTGTGTTTCTTTTTTGTTTTGTTCGTTGCATATTTGTTATGAATCTACCCCACATTGAGGATAATGAGTTCAACAAGTAGGGGTGTCTACATAATCTATGTCCTTGTATGTTCTGCATTCTCTCGATCTTTGTGTATCTATGTGTTTTTGTCCCATTTGTTTGTCAATTTTTTGTTTTTGTTTCTTCGTGTAGTTTGATGGGTATGACTTATTGAAAGTCGAATTATGCTTTGTGTTTTTGATTGAGTTGTGTTATTGATTGAAATTCCTCTGTTTTATGCAAATGATGAACTCCCTTTTTAGAATTATTAAACTTTCGCCACAAGTCAAGACCCTACACCATTTAGGAATCGAGTTGGAGGGTAATGTGTAACACTGTATAGGGACAACACCCTTGGCTATTTAGGCTAGTGGTCACTATAAGTGAACTATACTTGGGAATTGACGAGTGATCTTATGATAGGATTTGAGTCCAAGGACGAGATGACTGTCTCTACTCATTCATGAGGTGTCTACATGTTCTAGGTGATGGAAGTGGTATACCAATACTTAGTACAACTTCCTTGTGCAGGATTAGTTATATATCGGGGGCTATTTTAATATTAAGCCTAGAGCATTACCTCTATTATCTATTGTCCAGTCCTGTTGAGCATAAGTCAATTCATTGAAATATTATATTTAAGCCAATATAAAACCCGTATCTAAGACCTTCTCCACATTTGACAACCCTTTTTGAGGATGCATTAGGGACTCATCTTTTGGGGGCTTATGTAAGGGTTCATTCGGTAGAATAGCTAAGGGAGAATTGAACAATAGGGCAGAAGGGTAGAAGTAAAGCCGATACAAAAATCAAGACAAACCACCAAAAAATGTGCAAAAGGAAGGAAAAGTGAAGTGAAAATATTGAAAAAGAAAAATCAAAAAAGAAAGAAAGAGAAAAGAAACAGAGTAAAATGTGGAAAGTTGGTAAAGAATAAGTGAAGTATGATGGGAAAGCAGAAGGTTGGAGAGAAAACACAATGAAGGAGTAGCGAGTCTCGAGTAAAATGGCAGTAGAAATTGGGTAAATTGGGATGAGTAATTAGATAGAGGGTGAGAGGCCTAGAATAGGCAATAGTTAGAACATATTTGTATAGCTCCCCAGATTGGGTCTCCTACCTCTCATATATTTTTATCCTCATCCTTACCTTAGCCTCATTACAACCCAATGAAAAAGTCTCTTTTGGTTATGAGTCTCCTATTAGTTAAGGTATTATTGAGTATAATGTATAATATTTTGAGATCTCCAATGTGTACGCGAGCGATAGGAAGTTGACCACCGAACACATATGTGAGGATAAAAGTAATTCAAACCTAGGAGTGGTCAACTCTTGAGTAGAGTATGCCTAGAGAAAAAAGTGGGTTAAACAGTGGAGGATGTCACGTCTATATAGTTGTTACACTATATACTTTGATGAGAGGAATGTTTGGTGCATGGGTACGACTTGAGGTGAATTGATCAAAGTTCAAAAAGGATCATTAATTTTGTGGTACTGATGCAATTTTCTTAAGAACAAGCAAAGAAGCAAGTGTAGGGGTGTGATGCGTGCTAGTTTAACCTTGTGTTTGCATATCTAGACAGCGAGATAGGCATTGTTTTCATGATGATTTTAGTGTTTATTTGGAGTATTATCTTGTTAGTATGATTGAACTCCAAACAACGGTTTATCAAGTGTTTATACATTATTTACAGGAAAAGGAGTGTGCTTGAGAGCAAAGGAGAGCTAGGTGAGAGAAATAACCAGGATGAAAGTTGCAGCACAGGTCTAGTGGTCTCTATCTACTCAACAAGCGTTATGTGGTAGAAGAAAGCTTGGATCAAGTGACCGCTACAATCTAGCAGATGCTGAAAAGTGTGAGGTAGATTTGAAGGGAGCTTGGGTCCAGCGATCGCTATAAACCTCGCGGTCACTGGAGCCCAAGTGATTAGGAGATTTGGACCCCCTATTTCAAAGGAACTCCTTATTTTTCTAGGTTTTTTAGTGGTGAAGCTATATATATGTTGTTAGCACTAGTTTATAGGTACTTTTGGATATCTATTGGAGACTTTTAGTATTTCGATCAAGAGACAAGTTCAATTAATTTATTTTGGGTGGGAAGGCAAAATTGTTGAGACTAAGTCTTCTTTACTCTTTCTTATTACTATGATATATTTAATTGTTATCTTGTGCTTTATGATCATGCCTAGTGAGTAGTTCTCTTTTGAGTGTGATGCCTTGATTATGTTATCGACTGTCGTATTGAGTTATGGTTCAAAATAACATGCTCAGTAGTAGTAGTTGATGCTCTTAATGATTAGCTTAGCTTGATCACCTAAATTACGATCTCAATTGACGAGAGTGGACTGGGAGGCATTTGAATTGATAGAAAAATCAATTAGCATATTCTTATATATTAATGAGATGTCTTGATATTGTAAGAATAACCCGTTAGAAAGAATCGTAATAATTGAGATTGGTTTAGTTCTAAGTCTAGTTGGTGAGCGAAAGCGTTAATTAGTAACTTAGGCCTTTACTATCTCAGTTATGTCAACCTAGTGAGTGAAGCATTAGGTAGATGCATTAGACCACTTTGGATACCAGTGGGAGCACCATAAGAACCATAATTTGGATATAGACGGTCGATTCATAGAGGTATCGTGCTTAGTTTGTCCTTATTGTTATAACTTATCCTTTTACATTCTTAAATAGAGAAAAGTACACATAAGTACCCTATGGTTTACCTGTTTCCAAAAAAAGACCGTGTGGTTTTTTTCTTCCAAATTTAGTACCTGTGGTTTCATTTCTGGGACAACTTTAGTCTTGGGAAGCATTTTAGGGTGACCAGCCACCTGTCCTCACCACATCAGTGCCACATCACTAACACATCATGGTCTTTTTTTGGAAATAAGTAAACCACAGGATACTTATGTGTACTTTTTCTTTAAACGTGTGTACGTCACTCCTCGGGCTTCATAGAGCTGGAAGCCTCCTTTGGTGCCGTAGCCTCCCCCACCGCGGATGCCTGGAAACTTGCCATGTCAGCATTACTCTCCTCCTTGGCACCCTTCGATTCGGCCTGTGCCTTAACCGTCTCCTGCAGTGATTACCTCGAAATCCGACATTTTAAGGTTGCTATGGCGTTGTTTTGAGATTCGGAATTTTGAAATGCAAAGGGAAAATGGAGGAGGAAGAGTAAGGGATCGACGAGATGCACGGAAAAAATATTTGAGGTTGAAGATGAAAGGGGGAATTTTTTATAGGGAAAAGTACATATAAGTACCCTGTGGTTTACTTGTATCCAAAAAAAGACCATGATGTGTCGGTGACGTGGCGATGATCTGGTGAGGACAGGTGGCCGGTCATAGAAAAATGCTGCCCGGGACTAAAGTTGTCCCCGAAATAAAACCACATGTACTAAATTTAGAAGAAAAAAACCACACGGTCTCTTTTTGGAAACAGGTAAACCACATGGTACTTATGTGTACTTTTCCCTTCTTTTTTTTTGAGATCCTATTCTAATACCTATTCTATTACAACGTGCCAGGAACCGAACCATGGACTTCCCAAACCCCTCCCTATTCTTGTGCCGCTGGACCAAAGTCACTCGACATTTATCCTTTTACATTCTTGCTTAGTTGTTTTCGTTACAATTTCAATCTCTTCATAAAAATAATCATTACCCTAGTGGCATCCTATTGAGTATTTAGATTTTGTGTTTCAATCCTCAGTTCTGAACCCTATTTATTTACTATATTACCTGATTGCACGTTAGTTTGTTCATTAATTTTCCGTACATCATAGATGATCTTCCTTGGGTTGATTTCAACAGCGGTCTCAGAAAAACTATGGCTTGAATTTCTCCATGGCTATTTTGAATAAAAATATAATTCAGATTGAGCTCTAATATCATGAAAATGAAAGATCGTAAATTATAATGAATTGCTTAACTTGTATTATTGATTGAGAGATTATAGACATATATACCGCTATCGAGTACCTAATATTACAACCAATTACATAAATGTACATTAGGAAAGATTCGATTGCGAGTCTAACTGAGGAATTAGCAGTGGTCCTTGTATGGTAACAGTCGTTGTAGATGATTTTCAATTGATATTACATTTGAGTGTGGAATCAGTCAATTGATCTTCAATTAAGTACGGGATCATCCGATTGTATCAATTGGAAACAAATTAATCTTTTTGTCGTGATAGATAACACCCGTTTGGGATCCACTTAATCTTCTCGCCTTAATCATAATATAGATCAACTCTCCTTACTTCTAAAGAAAACAAAATTTAGCTCAGGTTACATTTTTAAAAAATTTAACTCCACTTAACCCATGTTTGAATTTAATAATTTTTTTAGAAGTAATAATTTTTTAATACTCTTATATATAAAAAAAACACGAGCTAAAACTACTTGCACCCATGCTATTGGTATAGTGTCGTGCTTTTGCTCCATGCTAGCCTTGTCTCTACACTCAGTTTTCAGCTCACAACTATGCCATTGCTATAGGGTCGTGCTCCTATGCCATGTTAACTTTTTTCAGCTCTGCTTTTGTTTTATTTAGCTAAATGTATTAAACTCGAGTATGATTTTGAATAAATTGAAAATTGCTAAATTTAATTTTGAATTGCAAATTAAATGATTCATTTGGCAAAATGGGAATTTTATTAATAATTACAAATTAAAAAATAGACTACAAAATGATAAAAATAACCAAAAATTTTAAATTACATAATTAATTACCGCTAACAATTTTTTGTCAAACATGCTCAGTCAAGTCTTTTCTCATAGTGATATGGGTTTCTCTATTTCAAATTTGTGTATCAACGGTCATAAAGTTTGATAGCGATCTAATATGTTGAGTAAAGTATTCGTAATTTTTAGAGGTGCTGTTGTTGGGTCTATCGTTTAGGAATTCTTTCGGATAATACGGACCATATACATCTCCTTCATCCTCCACTATCATATTATACAATATGATATATGCAAGCATAACTTTTCTTATGAATTCTTGTTCCCAAAGAAGACATGGATTTTTTATGAATGCAAAACGAGTTTGAAGAACTCCAAATGTCTTCTCCACATCTTTTTTATATCCCTCTTGACATTCAGCGAACATCTTGAGCTTCAGGGTGGACAGAGATGTTATTGACTTTACCAAGGTAAACCATTGTAGATATATCCCGTTGATGAGATAGTATGGCAACTCTCTACGAGTACTATTGATGGTGTAACTCACTTTAGGTGCATGACATTCTAACACATCAATAAAAATAGGAGACAATTCTTTTATTCTCAGTACATGCAATCGATACTACCTATCATTCCTGGGAAACCATGTTTCTCTGCTATTTGGAGCAGACGAGCCAGATCTTGTTCATTGTGCTTCCTAAGATACTCTATGCCAAAACAAGATGTGACGCCTTCTACAAATTTTTGTAGAGCTTGTCTTATTGTAGATTCGACAATTCTCTGATATTTGTCAATGCCATTAATGGTTGTCCAAACGCTAGAACTCTCATTGATGTTGTACATTACTGCAAAATCGACAACCTGAGTCTCCCTGTAGCCTCTCACTTTTGCTATAAGTACAGATCAACGGCACTCAACACCTCAACTATTTTGAGGAACAAAGATTTTTGCATGCAAAATCAATGTAGGAATATATCATCTCCATATGTTGGCGTGTTGGCAAAATAGTTCTTCGCCAAGCACTCATCACTAACTTCCCGATTCCTATTGATAGTGCGCTTTCGTGCACGAGGACAGGGGCGGAGCCAGAAAATATAACGAGTGGGGTCAATTTTTTATTTTTTTAAAATGTCATATTTTACTTTGATTAATTTTTTTATGGGGTCAATTTCTAATTTTAATGGGGACATACATTAAAAATACAACAAATTATTGAACAATTTTTCTAAATGGGGGCAATTGCCCCCACTACTATTAATGTGGCTTCGCCACTACACGAGGAGAGTGCTTCTCTGTAATATAATTGGCTTGCCTTCTCCGAATTATGGCCTCTACAACCCGAATCTCTGCTTCCATTTTGGTATGCCATTGATTCACAAAATTTGCTAACAAACTATTATGACTAGAATCTGAACTATACTCAAATTCTGAATTAGAATAAGAACTTTCAGAACTCGAATTATTTGAATCCATATCTAGTTTTTTTTGTAAAGATCAAAATTTGTGAATTTGTGTGAACAATTGATATGAGTTTGGTTTCTATTTATAGATTTATCAAAAGATTCTGTGCCGAACAAAATTTTCAAAACATTCTGGATTGCACATTTTTTAAAATTGAAATATTATATAATTTACATACAAAATTTTTAAAAATATTATGCAAAATTTTAAAGAATTTGAGAAATGTGTAAAATGGTATAAATAATTTTTCGCATTTTTTTCATTTTTTTCCAAATTTTCCAAATTTTTTTTCGTCTTTTAAATTTTTTAAAAATACTGACTAAGCTGGGTCCGCCGACATGGCCCATTCTGATTAGGCCATGTTAGCGTGACACGCTGACATCAGACGCCACGGTGAAGTGCGTGGGCGCCCCCGCATGTTACTGACGCGCGCGACTCGCCCAATGGCAAGCTGCCACGTGATGGAGGAAGGGGCGCATGCACTCTCCATTGCGGGCAAGGTTGTTAAAATCTAGATTTAACTCCTAAAATCTTAAGATTTTACGATTCAAAATAGGCAAAAAGAAATATATCCTTGCAAAATGAGGACTTGAGTGAAATCTATGGAATCTTAGCTATAAATCTTAAAATCATGGAATCTACGATTTAAACAGTAAATCTTTTTTGTTTTAGAGTTGGAATTTTCTAATTAAAGATTCATTTTATTGAAAATAATATCAAACTCTTACTTAATTTTGATATAGATATTAAATAATTATTAATTAGTACAATATAAATCACCATGAGTATTTGCGACTTATTAGTAAATTTATTTGATATAGATAGTTTGACAAAATTATGTCTTAAGATGATGTTTGAGACAATGAATATTTGTGACTTATTAGTAAATTAATATATGTATGTTACATTTATTTTTCTAATATATTTATAATTTTGTCAATTATGTAAAATCTTATGATTTGTTGTACGATTTCACGATTTAAGTTTTTTTTTTCTCAAACGATTTCTAATAAAATCTCGATTTTACAACAAATCTTGCTCGGGACGATCTTGCTGCACTGGGCAACAGAAAAGGATTTGTCATCGTCTTCGTCGAACTTGAAGTTGTTGGCCGTCGAGGAGGAAAAGTGGGGGAGGATGGGGTTGAATTTGAGTTGTAAATATGATTTTGGATAGAGACAATGGAGGATGCGTTTAGGTGGATGATTTTCTGGGTTGGGATCAAATTTGAAGTTAGTAATAATTTCTTTTTTTTGGGGTTTGATATTCATGCTTGAGGATGAAGATGGAGATTTTTTTAATTTTTTGTTTGAGGGTATTTTTGTCATTTTCATGAAAAACAAATCAAAAAATTGAATTGTGACATCAGCGAGGGACCTAATAACAATATTTCATTTAAAAGAAGGAGCCCTATATCTAATTCAAATTATACAGGAGCCCTACTACAAAAACGTATAAAACTCAGGAACCTGAGGGTAATTTACCCTAATAGGAAAGCAAGTACAAATAGAAAAATGCCGATCGAGCTTAGATATAATAGGGCTCGAATTGATTATTTTACTACGTAGTTGCGTCGATACTTGTTGGTAGATTCGTTGATTAATTAGTTCTTTTATTTTTAGAAATAACTACTAGTTATTAATTATTAGTTGTATGTGTCTCTAGTGTCAAATTATTTAAGTTTTTTAAGGGAAGTATACAACGTTTAAAACCCTTATTTGTTCCGAAGCTAGAATCCTATGGTACACAATCAAATCCAAAGACAAAGATTAAGTAAAGTTAAATTATGCTTATCAAATTTTATTCTCGTATGTACTGTACTACAGTTAAAAACACCACCCGGTTCTCCTAATTTTACTATTACTCTCGAGTTACTGTATATGGCAATTTTTTTTTTTTTTTGGTTGGATACTGTATATGGCAATTCACGATCACATTAGTCCAACCAATTTTTTAAATATTTGTAATTTCTACCAAACTAGTACAACACCCTATTTTGTTTCTCAGATTCCTTCATCCCCACTTCGTACTGCTACCAATTGAATGCAATTTCCCCAAATAAAGAACCATTTCCACTATTTTCCATGTTTTACTAAGACCGTTGGCGGATTTTTTTTATATATGGTGTTACTGTTCATCAAAAAATTTCAAAATGGTACCCCAAAAGACTAAATATTAAAAGAGGTGTCCATGGGGGACTATTTTGAAAAAATCTCGTGTACTAAACCAGTAAACGGAATTTTATCCCGTGTATACCAATACACGGGATTTTATCCCGGATTCAATACACGAGAAAAAAACCTTTGTTTTGGTTTTTTATGTATAGATCTCCACAAGTTATGTGGATTGAAAAAAAATTTCTCGAATCGGAGATTCAAGTACCAAGATATTGATTTTCAAATTTTTTTTTACATAATCTCTCAATTTGAACTTTGTGAATTTTTTTAAATTTGAAAAAAAAAAGTAAAAAAAGGCCACGAAAAAAAATGTCTTTTGTTAATTTTTATAAGAGAATATTAAAATTTAAAAAATTGTCTTTTTTTGAAGTTTTTTAAGTTTTGAATTGAAAAAATCATTACTTTTTATAAAAATTAAAAAAAGAAGGGTTTTTTCGTGGTTTGTTTTTCAAATTTTAAAAAAATTCACAAAATTCAAATTGAGATATTATGTAAGAAAACTTTGAATAGCAATATTTTGGTGCTCGGATGTTCGATTCGAGAAATATTTTTTGAATCTGCATAACTTTTTGAGATCTACACATAAAAAACCAAAACACGGGATTTTTTTCTGTATATTGGTCGAAAAACATAGGATTTCACCAATACACGAGATTTTTTCCCCTGTATTGAATCCGGGATAAAATCTCGTGTATACACGGGTAAAATTCTGTGTACTGGTTCAGTACATGGAATATTTTCAAAATAGTCTCTCGTTGACACCTCTTTTACAATTTAGTTTTCTCGGGTACCATTTTGAAAATTTTCAATGACGATAACATCAGCTATGAAAAAACTCCGTTGGCAGCAGCGCCCATCCTCAGCCCGGGGATAGAGCGCGTGGCTTACACGCGAGGGCATAAGAAGTGGTGGCCCCCACAGATCTACAACAATTAAATAATAAGTCAAAATCTTCTCCAAGATGCATACAAACAATGGAATCCGTCTCAACTCGTGCACCGAATGGAAATAGGATTCAGTGGGTAATTTATAATCTAAACTTATAAATTTATAATCAAAACTGGGTTCTTAAATTTATAATCTAATGGTTGTTATGATTGAGGGTAATTTTGGTATTAGCATAATAAATTATATTTTTATTGATTCTATTTTCTTATCAAATCTTAACTAATTGAAAACATTAAATGTTATTCCTGATTTTTCTCTATCAACATTTAATTAAATTTTGAATTTGATTTTTTCAATCCCAAATTAAGAAAGATAGAATCGTGATTTTTATTCAAAATTTCCTCATTCCCTTTCCTCAAACCCTCAATCGTTTTTCTTCCCATCCCGGTCTTGTTAGCCGATTGTCATTCCCTTTCCTCAAACCCTACCATTTTTCTCCCCGTCCCAGTCTTGCTTTCGGCCCCGTTCCAAATTAGCGCAAACCTACCTGGTCGCCGCCGCAGTTCTCCAGCCGACTCGTCTTGTCCCGGCCGTTCTCTCCACTCGACTCGTCTCGCAAACGTGCCATCTACTCGCGCTCTCTGGTCAGTCACGATTCTCTCTTCCTCCATGCAAACCATTTTTCGATATTGGTACCAATGGTTCGTGATATTGGTACCAATGGTTCCTGATATTGATACCAATAGTTCTTGATTTTGTTCAGTCTATTTTGTATGCCACGAAGATTGGTACACTGGTTACTGATATTGGTACCAATGGTTCCACGAATATTGATACCAATGGTTCCTGTCACGAAGATTGGTACCACTGGTTCCTGATATTGGTACCAATGGTTCCTGATATTGATACCAATGGTTCCTGATATTAGTACCAATGGTTCCTGATATTATCGTGTTGAAGACCTACCAGTGTCGATCAAAGGTGACGTTGGCTTTGAAGCATCCATAATAGAATGGTGGTAAATCGGCTAAGAGGAAGATCAGCGGAGACACTGTGATTCGGCAAAGAAACCGAGATGATGGGGCGGGGCCAATGACCAGAAAAGTGATGACTAGAGAATGCCGTTTCTGTTGAATATTTTTTAGATTTTAATTTTTGATTTATCAAACGATTGATTTGGGTTGTAATTATTTGTTAGAGATTTCAATTTTTGAATATGGGCGGTTACCAAATTCACTGCATAATTTAAGGGATTCTAAAAAATGGTTTCCTAATTTTTAGGATGTAATTAGTCATTGGTATACCATTTATACCCTCCTCCCCATCATGGGGATTCATAGCAATCCCCACTGAATCTGAGTTGCACCGAATGCAAGAACACGGCTCTCTTGTCTCAATTAATAAAATTAGAAACGAAGAACATTAATCTCTTTGTTGTTTACCAACTAATATACAATAATTGACCAAAACACAGTCTCGAAGTAACCCAAATTTGACCACTTAAATGAACAGCCCTGAAACCGCATATTACACACAAACATGTGGGTTGTCGAATTTTTTTCCAAATCATATTTATAAATTCAAAAACTTTAATTAAATTAATTGATGGAGATCTTACATTTATAAGTTGGAGTAAAAAACACACCACAATCAAAATGTGATTCTTTTTAAGGAATAAATCAAAATGAGATTCTTTAACATATTGGCTTGTAGGGCAATTCTTCGATAATTATTAACACGCCTTTTACAAAATCATTTACCACTTATAAATGCAATTTAATAATCACGCACCAATATTTAGCAAGTGATCTCAGAATATTTCAATTTTGTCAATAATAAAAACTTAACAGGATTAGCTACTGAACAAATTAGCAACTTAGTTTGTTATATGAGTGTTAGGGAAGAATTCCACAATAGACATGCTCATAATACTTTAAAAATATCTCATTGAACATATTTGGCAAAAATTTGGAAATCGTAACTAATTTTTAATTAGCACTATCTGTATTTGTAATTTATCATTTTGCAATTTTTATGTAATTTAAATTATTGTTAATTTAATGATTTTCAACAAAAATTATTATTGTTTATTATTCAAAATTAAAAATTTAATGCGAAGTACAAAATTTATATTAACAAATATAAAAATGTTAATTAAAAAATTGAAGTTAATTAGGTTAATGATGTAGAGGATAGATATATTAATTATTTATGGTTAGGGATAGGTTGGGTAGGGGATGCTGTTGTGGGTAAAAAATTGAGTTTAGGGGGATGGACTGAGGTGGATGAGTGAGAGATAAATAAGATATTATAGGGTTGTGTTGTATAAGGATGTTGTTGCGAATAGTCTAAGAAGACTTGCAACAGCATCCGTGGGATGGGGAAACCTAGGCTGGACCCATAGGGGAGGAAAAAAAAATCAAAAACATAAAAGGGAAGCGACCGAGGATAGTTTCCCATCCCTCGGATGGGGAGGTTGGGGTGGGGAGGGGCCCACGGCCACTTTGAGCTTGTTTTTTTATTTTTGTTATATAACTTTTTATCCACTTCGTAGACTTGTCTCAATATTATTCTTTCACAATATTTTTAAAAATAAGATTTGACATAGAAAAATCTTTATAATTATCTATTTATTTTTTTTAAAAAAAATAAATAAAATATAGTAATTTTTAACTCCTTATAAATAGAGTCCATATAACAACTTATAACTTCGCATTTTCTATGTAATTTGAATTATTGCTAATTTAATCTTTTCAACAAAAATTATTATTGTTAAATTGTCAAAATTAATAATTTAATACCAAGTACAAAATTTATATTAATGAATATAAATATGTGAATTACAAAAAAATTAAAGTTAATTGAGTTGATGATACGGAGGATAGATATATTAATTGTTTATTGATTGGAGATAGGTTGGATGGAGATGTTGGTGTGGGTAAAAAATGAGTATAGGGGGATGAGTTGAGGTTGATGAGAGAGAAATTAATTAAATATTCGAAAAATGGATTGGATGGAAGATGCTAGTGCGGATGGTCTAATACAACTTCTATGTCACTTTCTCTCTCTCTCTCTCCCCCTCTCTCTCTCTCTCTCTCCCTCTCTCTCTGATTGGTATAATATAGAATGAATGAATTGGTATAATATAGACCCGCCCTGGAATCCAAATTCTCAATTAGGTAGGACCAGATTTGGTCTCCTGGAATTCCATTTTCATGATGATTTTGGAAAGTTTATTCGAAAGATTATTTTATCATAATTGTACGAATAATAAATTTAATAAACTATTTTATTCAATTATTTTATTTTGTGATGATCTAAAGAAATTATTTTGTCATGTAAATCATTTCTAATAATTAGACAAATTATTTTATCGTAATTAAACAAATTATTTTATTTTCTATTTTTATTTCAAGAAGATCATGTAAAATCATTTCTTATAACTGAAAAATCATTTTATTAGATCATTTGCACCGCTAGTTCACGTCAAATTTGCCCCTTTACCTAATTTGATTTCCACCACACCACCTGTGACTCGCCCTTCTCCTATGTTCACATCAGCTCATCATTAGTTCTATTTTCTTTTTTAATAAAGTTAACTTGAATATAAATACAAACTAATTTAAAAAATAATCATTCTAAAGTAAAAAAAATAATAATCTTGCAAAATGAAAAATTATATTAATTAAAAATATATTACATGATAAATAAAAATACATCAACTGAAATGGATTATGTTAGTTACGTCAACTAAAAAAATGAATATTCATTTACTATGCATAACTGACATTAGAAAATACTTCATCTCTTTCTTTTCAGGTGATAATTTTTTAGTAAATAAAGTACACTACTATATCTGCTTCGTATTTTAGGAGTTCAGTCTTTTTTATACTCAATGATTTTTTTTTCTTCCTTTTATTTTTGAGGCTATTCTTTCTTGTATCATTGTCGTGGGCGATTCTCAATGTCTCTAAATATGTAAAGAACATATCATCAATTATAGTTGTTAGTTTCTTTATTTGTGCCGCTCATTTTTTATAGCTTTTTCTATCAATTGGACGTCATATAGTCGATCTTTCACTTATTGGAGTTGGTGGATTGGAGGGGACAGAATAATCTCTGTTTTTCAAAACTTCCATCACAATCTACATTTTGTAACTCATTCGAAGAACAATGTTATGCCCTTATTAAATTCATGGTTTATTTGATGTATTTGCACATTATTTCATCAAATATATGTAAGTTAAAAAATGTTTTCTTATACTTACTTGCATATATTTGGTTAACTTTTCGCTCAATGTTCATATCGCTCATTCCAATTCTCTTTTGTCAAGAATGGCTTAATCTATTTTTTATAACTCTCATTAAGTCATTTATAAAGATTTTTCCCCTAATCTATGTTTCTTTTATTAATCTCGCTAGGATTTTGGCAATAAGCTTTTTCGAACATTATTTTTGCTCAACTCTAAAGTCCTACACCCATCTGACTTTTGTCGTTAGGAATATCTTTATTGTGATATATATATGATGACATTAGGGAAATATCTTTTTTCACACTCCATGATATTGATTTTCTAACTTTCTTTTATGCAAATACATCGTGAGATAAATTGGAAAGATATTTTTTTTGGATAAAATGACTAAAAATTTGTTGTGTACTTGGTGAATAATGATAAAAATTTTGTTATGTAATTTGAGTATAGTTATGAAGATTTTGTTTTGTAGTAGATGGGTAATTGTGAAAATATAGAATTTATGAAAAGTTTTGAACTATGCTAGAAGTAAACTACAATATTAAGAGTGAAAAAGTTGTCACCTTGACTAAATGATCTTAATGCGTCAAAAATATCTTGATAAAATTCATTGTGATCTATATTTAAAAAATTGAACAAAAAGGTTTATTGAAAGATAAGAGAATTTGAGAAATTTATGTAGAAAAATGAATTGTTATTAGTCTATTTTATAAATAATTTATATACCACATAAATAGATTAATTTGTTATCACATAAAATGAAAAAAAAGTTTGGTCATATAAATCAAAAAAAATTAAATTACACCAATTGAATTATTTGTAACAACATAAAAAAATAATTTATTCAAATAGATTGCTATTAAGTGGAAAAAACTTCTAGAATTTTTTATAAAAATAAGAAAAACCAACAAAAAAAACCAAGATAATGTTGACACAATGTACACACGTAAGACTAAATCCATCACTCAATTAGGTGGTTTCAACTGAACCATAATTAAGTCTAGATAAAAATTTGATTCAAATTGATTTTAGATTAGTTATTTTAGTTGGCATTTTCATAAGAAATGCTCTAAAGTCTAAAATACTAAAGTCGGGGAAGATTAATCATTGTTTGGTGAATAGGAATGAATTTTACCTTTTTTAAAAAGAAAAAGTACACATAAGTATCTTATGGTTTTACCAATTATTACTTGGGTACCATGTGATTTTACAATCGAAAAACATATTCAATTTATTCTTATTTTTTCATTGAGTAGTCCCAATCGTTAGTCTATATTTTTTACAAAACGGTATCATTTCGTGTCTAACTTGGTGGTTTTGGCTTCGTCTATGTTTCAAAAAACGTCAAATATAATGGAAAAATGTTAAAATGATTCTTAGATTTATGGAAAAAGTACACTAAGGTACCCTGTAGTTTCACCGATTCTCACTTGGGTACCTTGTACTTTTTGGACCGTAGAACAGGTCCAAGTTATGAAAATTTCCATCACGGACCAATCCCGATCTCTGGTCTGTGTCTTTTTGACAAAACGATGCTATTTTGTGTCCTATGTGGCAGTCCACGTGGTTGACAGCAAATTTCATTTTAATACCAAACTATTTATACTATATTTAAAAACCCTCTCTCTTCTCTCTCCTCTCCTTCTCCTCTCTCTCCCTCACCATTCGTAGCCCTCCCTCTCTCCCTCACCAAATATCATAAAAAATATCTGAACTAGATCAAAACAGGATCCATTCATAGCTCTTCTAATCAATAAGTAGCAATTCATAATAGAATCAGAGCAGCTAGTTTACCAAATTTAGGGATAAAAGAGAGAGAGAGAGTAGTATAATAAGAAAGGAGAAGGAACCTCATTGCTGAAGTAAGCCCTACAGGAGCAGAAGGACTTGGCCAGGATAAAATTGGTGCCAGCCCTAAGATTCCTAGCCCTCACAATCAGTTGCCTGATGTACAAAACCAACCAACCACCTAAACAAACAAAATCACACCAATCAACCCCAATCAAAGAATAAAAAAATTAAAAAAACTATTAAAAAAGAAAAAAATAAGAAATGGATATAGCAGAGAAGAAGACGTGCCCTTCGCGGACGAGTTTGGGGGTATGGAGATAGTAAGAGCGCATATGCTTGGAGATAAAGTAATGGAGGACACCTATCAACACTATCACCATCGATAGCAGTACTAGTCCCAGTCCTTTATTGCCCTATCTTGTCTATTTTGATAATGTTTGGTGAGGGAGAGAGAGAGGGCTATGAATAGTGAGGAGGAGAGAGAGAGGAGGAGAGGAGAGAGAAGAGGGAGGGGGATTTTGAAATATGGTGTAATCAGTTTGGTATTAAAATAAAATTTGTTGTCAACCATGTGGACCACGTAGGACGCAAAACAATGTAGTTTCATAAAAAAAAACAGATCAGAGATCGGACTGATCCGTGATAGAAATTTTCATAACTTGGACCTATTCTATGGTCCAAAAAGCACAAGGTACCCAAGTAGGAATCGGTGAAACTGCATGGTACCTTAGTGTATTTTTTCCTAAATTTATTTATAATATTTCAAAAACCTCTTATTATAATACTCCCCTATTTCAAAAAATGAGGAAGAAGGTGAGGAACAGAATGAGGAAGAGTTTGAGGAAGGCAATGAGGAAGATATTGTTAATGATGTTAGAGAGAATGTAGAGGAGGATGTTAGAGAAAATATAGAGGAAAATGTTAGAATGTATAGCAGGTCTTTAAGATGTCTGATCTCATGATTCTCGATGATACTGAGCTACTTGGAATCGTAAATGACTTAGACGATGATGTCTGTATTGAACATCCATGGTTTAATAAGGAGTTGGCTGAAGATGGAAAAATTGTATTATCTAAAGGCATGATGTTCAAGTCTGTTGAAATGTTTAGGAAGGCGTTGAAAGATTGGAGCGTCAAGAAAGGTTGTGGTTATAAATTATTAAAGAATAATAAATAAATAAATAATGATGGTTGTACGCACACCTAAAGTGGATCAAGATGAATTTCAATCAATAAAAGACATAGTAAAGTGCGAGTTTACAGCTCATGCTTCTGTGATCAACAATGAAGGTGTATTCCAGACTAAGACAAGGAACCCAAATCACAATTGTGTTTGAAATTGGGACAAGCATTTGGTCACATCTAGGTATGTGCTATATTATTCATGTATTTATTGTTATGTTCACAACTTAACTGCAAATGTTATTTGGTTACATATTGGACTTATAATATATATGAAACCCAAACCACACTTGATTATCTTATTTATTTTGTTGTAGGTACTTTACTAAAAAATTTCTTAAAGAGCTTAGGGACTATCCTACTTGGCCCATGGCAGCAATACAACAGATATTTCAAAATAGGTTGCATGCTTCGATTACCATCCAGCAATGCTATAGAGCAAAGAAGAGGACATTGAAAATCATTCAAGGAGAGAAAGTAGGACAATATAAGAGTCTTCGTGACTATATGAGATTCATCTTAACAAGTAGTCTAGGAACTAGCATTAAGATAAGGACACATATGAGCTGTTTAAGGTATGTAAAGGAGCAAAATCCTAAAGATTTGTTTCCTACAATGATGCCACTCCCACTTGTGCCTCAATTCGAATATATGTGAGATTTGTTTGTGAGATTCACTGCAGAAAAGAGTGTTTTTTTTTCTGGTCTTCAGCCTTTTGTGGGATTAGATGGTTGCTTAAAGGAGAGATTTGGTGGTCAGTTACTGTCCACTGTAACCAAAGATGGACAATGAATAATTGTATCTATTGGTGATAGTTGTAGTTGATGCAGAAAATAAGGCATCTTAGAGTTGGTTTTTAGAAAACCTAATTAATAATTTTGGCCATCCAAGTGATTCAAAGTTAATATTTATATCAGACAAGCAAAAGTACTAAGTTAGACAGTTGATTTTAATGGTTTTTTGTGATTTGGAATACTAACATGGCTCATTTTCATGAAGGGACTACAAGAGGTGATACATTAACTAATGTCGGGTGTCAAGTATCATTTTTGTATTAAGCATCTATACAAAAACTTCAAAGCTACTTATAAAGGTCGATAGTACAAAGACATGCTTTTGGCCACTACCTTAACTGGGAGTGTTGCTAAATGAAAATTTATTTGGAAGAAATGAAGAAATTGCCTATGGGTGAGGAAACTATCAAGTTTCTAATGAAGAATGACTCATCCACTTGGTGTAGAAGTCACTTCAATACAGATCAAAGACAAATTTGATTATGAATAACATCAACAAATTATTTAATTTGATGATCTTGAAAGGTAGAGATATGCCAATCGTGTCTATGTTGGAGTGGATCAGAAAAAAGTTGATGAAAAAGATCCATCAGAAAAGATTGAGCATGGAAGTATATAACAAATGCATTTGTCCCAACATCGTGAAGGTGTTGGATTGTATAAAGTTGATAATAGGTAATTGTTTTGCAACTCCATGTGGTCCCAAAAGTTTGAAATTGATTACTATGGTACGACATGTATTGTAGATTTTAATACACAAAGTTGTACATGTCAAATATAGGAGATCATGGGTATTCTCTTCAAACATGTGGTTGCTACTATTTGGGCATGTCAACTATAGCCAAAAGTATTTGTAGATGGGTGTTATTTTAAGGATACATACCTAGGAGTCTACTCCCATTATATTCCAACAATATCGAGTAAGGATGAATGATCGATGACTGAAGACGAGGATGTATAGCCTCCTTTGATTCGTAAGTTAACTGGCAAATGACGAGAAGGATTTTTGCGTGTCTCCTTCCTTGCAATAAAGATAAGTATGGGAATGTCGTCCCATAAGGACTTGGTTATAAGCCGCTAACTTGACTTGACTACTAGTTTAGGACTATGGCTTGGATATTGGTGATAATGGTTCTTAACTCTAAGTGTAACTAAATGACACCTAACTACAAGAGACACTAACAATTTCCAAAACATAATATAACACTTCAATCAAAAGCACATGTCATGATTTAAGCACTTCAATCAAAGGCACAAATCACGATTACGAATTATAACAATTCTAACAAATTAAGCAAAGTGGGCTTAGGACTTATAACAATCCAAATAACATAATGATACAAGGGAGTTACGAAGTTCAATTGTGATCCGAGTATTTCTAAGACAACATATTCATGCTCTCGCAATAAATCATCTAAATTTATTCTTAACACGATTTTAATGAATTAAATGTGCTCTCGCCTCCAAAAACTCATTATGTCATATCAATTACCAATTATATGCATAACCCTTTGGATAACTAAT
>SOPF01025130.1:0-22532 GCA_012979155.1 Hypericum perforatum | reverse complement strand
GGTTGTGTATGTGCATTTTATGTAAATATTTATCGGCCCAAAGGAAGTTAAATGTTTATTTTAACTTGCATAAATGGTGGCAATGAACATGTGATAATTTTTTGGCTTTGCATGTGAATAATCAATCGGCCCAAAGGAAGGTTATTATTTGACATGCTCTTATTATCAATGTTCAATTGCTATTACAAGATATCACTTACAAGTTAATATTTTGTCCAAAGATAGAACATTAATGGAGTGTCCGGTATCTTGAAATGGGATGTACTGATATTTGAATTTATTACTATTTCAGTTTAAAGCTAATGTGAGTTGATTTTGTGTTATTTTGCATATGTTCTCTAATTAAGCTATGAGTAATCCTGCGAATATTTCTGCCAACATTAATTCGATCCCCATGCTGAATGGCACAAATTTCAAGACCTGTAAGGAAAATGTCCTCATAGTACTTGGGGTCATGGACTTGGATTTGGCCATAAGGACTGACTGCCCCACAGCTTTAACATCTGCGAGTACCTCTGAATAAAAGAGGGAGATGGAAAGGTGGGAGCGGTCAAATAGGATGTGCATGATGATCATAAAGAAAGCTATTCCTGAGGCATTCAGAGACATTGTGTCAGATAAAATTGTGACAGTTAAGGAATATCTTGCTGATATTGAGACAAAATTTGTCGAGAGTGAAAAGTCTGAAATTGATACACTCTTGACAAATCTTATCTCAATGAGGTATAAGGGTAAAGGCAATATTAGGGAGTACATTATGGAGATGTCTCATATAACTTCAAAGTTGAAAGCCCTCAAACTTGAGATTTCTCAGGACTTGTTGGTGCATCTGGTTTTGATATCTCTTCCGGCACAGTGCAATCAGTTTAAAGTGAGCTACAATTGTCAGAAAGAGACTTGGTCTCTGAATGAGCTCATCTCTCACTGTGTTCAAGAAGAGGAAAGGATGAAGTTAGATAAGACAAATATGGCTAATATTGCCTTTTCCCATAAAGATAAAGGCAAGAAAAGGAAAAATAATGCTGCAGATACGACACCAGAAAAGAAACAACAAAAGATACCTGAAGGAAATAGTTGTTTCTTTTGTGGAGCTGAAGGTCACGTGAAGAAGCAATGCACTAATTATCATGCTTGGCGTGCTAAGAAGGGTATGCTTCTAAACTTGGGTTGTACTACAGTTAAGGTGCTTGGACACACTTAGTGAATAGATTCGGGTACTACTACTCACGTAAGTGTGTCTATGCAGGATTGCCTGAATTGCCAAAAGCCGAGTGATGCTGAAAGACTCATCTATGTGGGCGATGGCAAATCAGCTAAAGTTGAAGCAATAAGGACATTTAGATTATTGTTAAAGAGTGGACACTATTTTGGATCTTTTGAAACATTTATGGTACCGTTATTTAGACGAATTTGATTTCTATTCCTTTATTGGACAAATTTGGTTATTCTTGTTCTTTTGGGAATGGAAAATTCAGTCTGTTTCATGATTCAAATTTAGTACTACTTCTTTGTCAGTTTACGATAATCTATATTTGGTTGAAATAATTGCTTCATATAATCAATCCCTGCAACTAAGTACACGACCTCATAAGTGAAAATTCACTAATGAGAATTCTGCTTTGCTATGACACAAAAGGTTAGGTCATATCTCTCGAAAAAGGATAGAAAGATTAGTGTCAAGCAAAATTTTGGACCCTTTAGATTATGCAAATTTTGATGTTTGCATTAATTATATAAAGTGAAAGACAACCCATCAAAGGAGACGTGATACCCATGTGGCTAAAGGAGACAAGTTTAGTCTCAAACAATGTCCTAGAATGTTTTGGAGAAAGAGGAAATGCATCAATTTCCATATGCATCTGCAGTTGGGAATTTGATGTATGCTCAGGTTTATACACGTTCGGATATTATGTCCAAGATTGTTGGGCAGATATTTGAGCAATCCAGGATTAGCTCATTGAAAAGCAGTTAAAGAGTTATGAGGTACTTATAGAGAACAAAAGGTTACATGCTCACATATAGGAGATCAAATCAATTTAAGATTATTAGGTACTCTAAAAGAATTCAGTATGGTCAATTGTTTATAGAACATATTGGGACAAACTCCATGATTGTGGATCCACTTACTAAGGTATTGACACCCAAAAGGTTTCATGAGCATGCTGCTCGTATGGGTGTTATCTTCATTGAAGATATTTGGTTTTAGTGGGAGTTTGTAATTTGGATGTTCTGATAGACATATTTCTGGTTATTTCAGTTTATGGATATTGTCAGGTTATTTTCTGCAGAAATAAGGTTTGGTAATAAAGTTTGGTAATTTATCCATATTCTGATTTTGGTTCAGTTAATCTCAGTTAAGTTTAAGGTTGGACCAGTTGGAAATAGGCATGTTTTGATCACGTTACATGAATTTCCATGCTAAACATCCACATCATAATCTATGTCATTCAGTTATATCTCATTGTGACCATTGATGGGTCGAGTTACGAAATAAATGTAACAAAGGTTGCTTTGATCCTATGTTGGTATGATTGATGGACGGGATTGGCAATAGATACATTTCAGTAATGATAGCAAAATGAGCTCAATAAGGTATACATTACATGATTATAAGGTTACACATATAGTCCAAGTGGGAGATTGTTGGATCCTTAATCCAACGTTGGACTTATATGTGAAATAATTATGTAATGGGCTGTCATGTCCGGTTGAGCCCACTTAAAAGTGATCAAACAAGTTTTGGGCTTTAATGTATCTAATAGGGTGTGGGCCTTTAATGTGTATAGATATCAGGCAAATTAGGGTTTTGTGATGGGCAAAACTGTAATTACGGAAATTAGGGTTTACCCTTATAAATTAGGGTCATGGTCCCCGAGTTAGACAAGCTGTTACATTACTCTTCCCATTGAGATTAGGTCAAAGAGAACTGAAGGAACTCTTTGAGGTTTGTCATAACTCGGAAGATCAACCCGTCTTCCGCTATCACATTCTTCGCTATGAATTCAGGTACGCTTCCGCATTCGGTTAATCTTAATAGTTTACATGAGATCTTTGGGTTATGGATTCTAGTTTAGATAAATCCATAACAAGAAACTCAAACCCACCGTCAAATCGGAGCTCGCTTCCTCCGGCAAGACGGCTCCCACAATAAAAAAGAAAATCATTATCTCGACGTATTTCCGACATCTTACAAGGCTCCGACGATGAGGATGGCTACGGCGTCGTTGTCCCGATGGTCGACTGCTCCTCCTTCTTCCACCATAATGGCTCCTTCGCCTCCTTAAAACGGTGCCGCTTTATCCCCAGCCACTACACTCCATTTACCCATGACCAACAACACCGCCTTCTTCAACCGGGATTCCCTATTGCGCCGGCGAGGAACCTCCACCGTCGGATGAAATGTTCTGCCACGTTGGATTACGAGACACGGAATCCCTCGCTCTCCTCCACCTACCGTTCAACGGGCCTCCCCCGGCCCAACTAGGCGGTCCTCGATGCCCAGGCTAGGGTTTGCACGGACCCCACACAACCTGTCCCCTCGACCAAGCCTTCATCGTCATGGATGCCATCGGATGATTTTAGTGTTTCTTTAATTCTTGTTGATTTTAGCTCCTCGGATTATAGTTAGTTACTTTAATTCTTGTTGATTTTAGTTTTTGGTTGATTTTGTGGTTTTCCGATGATTTTGCAGGTTTTTTTTGAATGATTTTAGGGTATTTTTTTAGTAGAAGAGGGAGAGTGTGTGGATTTTGCCAAGGGGCAAATTTGTCATTTTTCGTGCCTCCTCGACGGAGAAATACGCCGATTCCGGACAAGGGACTGAATCGTATAATTTCTTTAAACATGAAGAGTTTTCCTAATCAATTTTAGAATAACAGGGGTACTAGCGTTAAATACACCAAACCTGAGGATACCAGATGTAATTTACACTATAAATTAGTATCTAGCAATTGGTGGATTTTTTTATGGTGCTACTGTTCATGGAAAATTACAAAATTAGTACCCAAATAAAAAAATTGCAAGATTAGTATCCACCGTGGACTGTTTCGAAATTTTTCCGAGTATTTATCTCAAAAAATCTCACCAAGAGTGGGTATATCAATGGTACAACACCAAAAGTTACCGGATATCATATCAAAGAGAGTGCAATAATATGTGTTATCTACTTATGTAATCTAAGCTAACGTCAAACACAAGTAATATCTCTTGCAATAATCAATTTCATTTTTTTTAAGTGAATCAATATCTTTTTAACTTTACATCTTAGTAGACAGATGATTCTTCAAGATATTATCAATCAATGAATTATTTTATTTCTGTGCCGCCCTTCCTTCACATATTGTTAAGTTTCAAATCCAATTTTTAATCCAAATTGAGCATGGTTGAGTATAGAAGGTTAACGAATAGGAAAAGTGTACTTAAGTGTTTTGTGATATTACTCATTCTCATCTAAGTGTTTTGAGATTTAAAAAAAGTTTAAACGAGTTTAACTTTGTCCAATATTTCCAATTAAGTCTTTTCCCGCCCACTTCATATTTGCTTTGACAAAATGCAGCATTTTGCTTAATGACCCGGACTATCACGCTTATTTTTTTCAAGTAGTTGTTCCAATGTAAAATTAGTAAATTATGTTTTTACCTATTTTTAAATAATTTTTTAAAATCTCCCTCTTCTAAATCCCCAAAATTCTCCTCCTTTCTTTCTTCCTCTTCTGTTCTTCCTAAACTAAAAAACAACTGTTAAAATGTCACAACCACGAAACTCACCCAACTACCAAAATTCCCCTTTTTCCGAGAGATGGATCTATATGGTCCCAAGTGGGGGCAATTGCCCCCACAAATTTTTTTTTTGGTATATATTTAATAGAAAAAAAGAGTTTACCCCCATTAATATTAACTAATTTGCCCCCATTAAATTTTTTTTTGTCAATTGCATGAAGTACATAAATATTTTGCCCCCATAATATAAATTTTCTGGATCCGTCCCTGCTTTTTCCTACGTTTTAAAAAATCTTCCTAAACTCCCACCCACTAGACGACACAACAAAACACAACCCCACCCCACCTCATCTTCTCCAATTCTCGCGACTTTCCCTTTTTGCTCAGAAGGAAGGGGTAAAGTAGGAGGTGAAGTTGGGGAAGCAGTATTTGGGGCTGTGAGGACTGAGTTTCGGGATTGTGACATTTTAACAGTTATTTTTAGTTTGGGAAGAAGAAAGAGAATTTTGGGAATTTAGAGTTTGGAAGGAAAGAAGAGAAGGATTTTGAAAAATTATTTAAAAAGTAGGTATAAAAAACGTATTTACCAACTCCACGTCAGGACAACCACTTGGAAAAAAACACGAGTGGCAATTCACATCATAAAGTCAAACGATGCATTTTATCAAAACAAATTTGAACCGGATGGGAGAAATACAATTGAGAATATTGTAAAAAATTGCACTCGTTTTAACCTCTTAAATTACATGGACCTAAATAGGTATGGATAAAATTACAAGATACTTGTGAACTTTTCTCTTTAACAGATTACGGTTAGGTGACTTCTAGGAGAAAAAAAGTTTTGGCGGCGGGATCACGAAGAAACTCATTTGAATGACAAATAGAGGCAATGTCCTAAAATAATATGAAAGATTAATAATCCAAACGATAATTAGCTTGAATTATTCTTTTGACAGAAATTAGCTTGACTTAAATAAATTCCTTGTTCAATTATTACCAATAAAAATATTGTTAAAAGAATGAGAACTCAAGACAACCGATCTAAAATTCTGAATTGCAATTAGACTCCAAAACAAACAACATATTCTTACTCAAAAAAAAATATTCTCTCGGTGCTTTCTTAGGGAAGGAGTATACAAGTTGTTAATGGTACAAACCAAAATCCTGCTTCATTAAACTAGCAACCAAAAATGACCTATAGAGAAAGGGTACCTTTTTTTCAGGAAAGAAAGGGTACTTTTTTTTATAGGAAAGAAAGTATAATAAGAAATCTTCATCGGCTTCAGAATTGCTCGAGGACTGCACAGCATACGTACGATACGCAAGTAATGACCCTGCCAGCAACATCTTCAACGCTACAACAGATACGGTCCAGCTGTTCGAATCCATGTACTGGACCGAATCCATGCACTGTAACTTGGAGATACCGAGCGAATTATGCGTGCAGGTCCTTGTTGGAAGCCCACACGGGAGGCTTCTGGCCAATGTCATCGGCCAACAACCCGCTTCCAGTTTCGACTCCGATCAAAGCGTCGGTCTCATTGTCCTGGACCTAAATCGTACCAGAAACCACATTACAGTTGTTCCAATTGAGTAGCAATATGACAGAGGATAATGCCCAGTAGATACAAAATCATACTTGGGATGGGATGAGATCTACCTCGGGCAATTTCACTGAGGCTTCAGCAGCCTTTTGTTGGCTCTCAAGATTGCAGTAGTAAGAATAGGTTACCATCCCAATAACAGCTATCAAGATTCCCATAATGTTGCGCCAATTAAACGGATCACGAAGAAGAATATAGCCAAACGCCAAAACTAAGCATGTTTTCAGGTGGCCAAGCACTTGATAGGTAACCGGAGATGTCTTCCCAATGACGAGAAATGTGCTGAAGTTTACTGAAACCGATATGAGGCAGGATAGAACAATGAAGAACTGCAACCAAATACGGAATTTGATAAATCTCGTGAACCAACAATAAACTGAAAAGAAATGGATTGCATCAACTGTTCACTCTTACCAGCACTTGAGGTGTGTACTTGAAAGCAAAAACATTCCGGTTTGTAAGAAGCCCATCTAGGAATGGGCCAACAAGAAACAAAGTAATTGCTTGGTAGGGGCAAGACTGATAAAGAAGTTGGGTTGAAGATACTTTGAACTTTTTCTGGATGGTATTCGTCATCTGAAGCAAACTGGTTAAGGTCACAAAGCTACTGGCAGAAAGGAAGAAGGAAACAAAATTAAGTCTATGGAATGCAAGACATATGACTCATTTATGTTCTTGTCAATACTGTGATCCTTTTTGCTTCTGGCAATATTGTCAATTAAGTCTATTATTGGTTCGAAGAACATCTCGGAGCCCCATTTTGCATTATACCAAATAGAAAAAATCAAGACAGCATTCAAAAAGCAATCAGAGAGAGAGGTGCATCTGTCAAGGATACGATTTGAGCGATGCAGGTTGTGATTACTGCAAGTAAGGAGAGGACAGAACCCAGGGCGTTGAGCTGAAGATCAGTGACTGTTGCAATTCCAACACCAATAAGAAGGATAAAAAGAGAGAACTGAATATTCCGACTGCAACAATGGAAACGAAGGATCAGTTTTACAATAAACCATATCAAATGCATGGATAGTTTGTTTTCGCCAAGACGACAAGCAAATTGTACCAAAGCACGAGTTTCATAGAAACAAAGTTGGTGGTCTAGTGTTATTGCAGGTACTTACTAAGCTAAAAGCTACATAGATATACACATGAAAACAAGCATAATCACCCACAGTATGCACATGACAATGGAGTGGCTGCAACAACATACATTATTTATGAGTAAAACAGGATAAAGAAATATGCAACTAATTTAGGCGAGCATAAATGAATAACTACCTGAACAATTTCCTGAAGAAAAGAGTCTCCAACAGAACAGTGCACGGAATAATTGCCAATTTTGTCATCTGCAACAAGATAGGGAATAATCAGAAACAATTCCCAAAACCTAACAATTAGACACATGCAAAAGAAATTAATACCGGAATCTGCTAAAAGTTGTTCTGTATTAAAAGCTCATCAATAATGATCAGGTTGATTTACTTCACAGTGGCTGCCAAGGAACGCCTATAAAATACAAATTATTTACCTGATAAAATCCGACAGAATTAAAACCCAAGCTAAGATTCAGCAGCCCAATTGATATCCCATTTAATATGCCAAATCCCATGACAGCTCTAGGGTCAAAGGGCTTGTGCTCAAATAATTTCATCCACAATGCCACGTGAAGTGAGCAAAAAGTTACAAGAAGATGCCAGCTTGTCAGTGTTGTAGCTGCACTCGCATAAAATGAAAAGCAAAAAAAAAATCAGAACTAGTTAATAAAGTCAGTATGAAAAAATCAGAACTAGATGCATTAATGAAAGTATCAGAACTAGATGCAACTGACATGAAAAAAAGGAATAGCGTTTATACTCTGGCTTCTTGCCCATTCAGACTTTTTCTTCCAAATGGTCTTTAATAGCTCAATAAATATTAAAGACTTCCCAGAAACAAACTGTATTTTACTTCATCTGGGGCAGCTCCATATTCAAGCTAAATATTTGATCTACCAATAAAATGTCGACATTGAAGTTAATTGATCCAAGAACCTTGAGTTCAGGTGGTTGTAATTTCTAACTCCATGACGGAAAGAACAACCGTTAAAGTCCACGAACAAGAGTGTCTCCCACACGTAAACTGGATTCGATTACTTTCTAACAAATTGGAGAACATAGTATCGCTGTCTGGCCTCACGGAAGCCATCAATTACATCAATCTTGTGATGATTTTGCAATCCTCATCCCAACGCTCGTCCTTCTCATCCACAAGAATAACCGCTAACATCGCAATTAAAATGCTTTCGGGCCCTTCGATTTGCCTCTAGAGTAAATACTTACATTGCCTACTCCACTCCAATTCAAACCAACCACCCCACTCTCCATCCCTGCCACATCCTAAACCCGAACCGGATCCGACCAAAACATCCGAAACACTACATCACCGCCTAATTCAACGAGAAATCGGAACAGAACAAAGCAAAAATAAATAATAAAAAGCAAAAAGGAAAGAAAAAAAAGGGTACCGAAAGTGAAGCCGAGAGTGGTAATAAGGGCCTTGTTGCAAATAACTATGGAGACCGAAGAGACGACCGACAAGCTCAGCGCCCCAACCGTCCCCAGCTGGAACTTCCCCGAGCTCTCTCCCATTTCTCGATCTTCTACGACCGGTCGTTCAACGGGGGCAGGGCGGTGCGGTTATATTGTCAGTGGGGAATTGCGATCCGGATCGAGATCACCTCATTCGGGTCGGCATTCGGATCCAGATGGCTGATAACCAAAATTATGTTATTAAAGAAGAGGAAAGAAAGTGAGAATTGGGATTAATTATTATGGTATTAACTATTAAGAGAGAGAAAGTGGCATTTATGGTGCAGGAATCTTGAGTCACGGAACCCTAGATCCGGTTAGAGAGGGACGAGGAGGTAAGTACGTACCTATACAAGGGGGGATTTGGGGTACGGGGGAAAAATGGGTTTCGACTTTCTTCTAATCTTCCCGGATTTTATTTTATTTTTAATATTAATTGTGCCCAAATTTTTTTGGTTTAGAAATAATTTTTTTTAATGGAAGAAATTTGAATCACTGACTTTTTAAAAAAGAATTAATATAGAATCGAAAAATATGTCCAACTTATTTTAATTTTGTTACTGACTAGTTCTGATCTTTGGTCTGAATGTTTTTATGAAACGACATCATTTCATTCCTATTTCACAAAAATAATTTTTTTTCTTAACAAATTGTATGTTCTATCCCAGCATTCAAGAAATGGACGGCGGATTTCCTATATATAGGTTCTTTTTCATATATATATATATATATATATATATCATAAGTTGCAAAGTTTATTATTAGGGTAAATTATCCTCAAGTCCTTGAATTTTTTCACAATTTGTAGTAGGGTCCTTGGTTAATTTGAATTAGATATAGGATCCCTACTTTTATCCGAAATATTGATTAGGGGTCCTTGCATGACGTGAGCACCAAAATTTTCCTTTTTTACATGGGAAATGACATTTGTACCCTTTCAATTAAAATTTTTTTTAAAAAAATTTCTCTCTCTCGCCTCTCCTCTCACGTATGTCTCTTCCTCTCTCCTTCTCCATCTTCTTCCTCATCTTTTTCTCCATTTAATTCCATATTTATTCTTAAATCCAAACTAATCAATTAAACCAAAAAATTCCTTCCATTAAAACAAAAAGAAAGCATTGAAATCTAAACCCCAGTCGATTAAAAACAACAAACTCATCCATAAACACCTTCGCATTGAAATCTAAATCCCAGTCAAGAAATTAGTGAGCAACAAGAAGATGATCGAAGTCAACGACGGACAAAAACCGGAGTAGATGGATCCTTCTTCAATCCCTTCATCCATAAACACCTTCGCAAAAATCTCCCTCCATCCATAATCGGTATTTCCCTACCACTGCCCTTCCCCCCTAACCACCGACTCCAATACCTTGTCGATCCTTCCCTCGTTGCCTGACTCAAAATCTATCATGCCAATGGCACCACACTTGTATAACCAGTTTGGACCACACCCAATCCCCCTCCGTCATCGGCCTTAACATCGAGTGGTGCCCCAACTGATGAAGCTCCGTCGGTCGGCGACTATCTCTCTTATATCGCCACCTAGTAAATTTTCTCATATCTCGACCACTCTTGTCTCGCCTCTGTGATTATTTGGGAATTATTTTGTGGGTTAGGGTTTTAGGATTGAAGCCAAGCCTCCTAGCAAAGGCGACCTCACAGCCAAAGATCTCCTAGACAAAACTCAAAGCTTCACCATCGATTGAAGCTTGAAGCTACACCATTCTCTAGCGGTCTATGGTCGGGATTATTCTGTCGTTGATTGAAGCTTGAAGCTCTACCGTCGATTGAAGCTTGAAGCTCTGCCGTCGATTGATGCTTGAAGCTCCACCATTCTCTAGCGGTCCATGGTTGGGATTGTTCTGCCATCGATTGAAGCTCCGCCACCGAGCCCTAATATCGCCTTCCTTCCATTTTTAATTTGGGTTTAGTTTCCTGGGATTTAGTTTTCGAGCAGTTTTTTAATTAAGGTCGGATTGTCTATTTCTAAAGAGATGATGGAGTTATGAATTTGTAATCGAAAACTTGGTGTTCGTTGAAAGATATAGAAGAAGGAGAAGAAGATGGCTCTGCCCGAGAAGATGATTTTTTTTAAATTTTATTGTCTAAGGGTATTTTTGTCAATTTAATGAAAAAAATAAAAAAAGTTGCTGACATCATCCTCAGTCATACTACAGAGCGTCATGCGACGTGGCGGTCCATGTATTTGGCTTATAAAAATGCTAGAGCTAAAGTGGCTTGGAGTCGAATGTCCAGTTTAGTACCAAACTTTTAATACTATATTTCAAAATCCTCTAAAAAAAATCATAAACCCTAACTTTCAAACCTTTCCCCCTTCTTCTCACCTGTCTTCTTTGACGATACTTAAGACTAAAGGCAATACCCGACTCTCCTACCAAACTCTCCGAGTGTCACATCCTCTCCGAGCTTCCATTCCTCTTTCAATTAGGGTTCTGGGCTCAGGTGTGAGTTGTTCAAGTTTCATTCATATCGAGGCCAAAAACTATGAGCATTAGTTTAGCTTCTATTGGGCTGCACGAAGCTTTAGGGAGAGGAACGAGTGCTTCTTCAGCATTTGGGTTCCAGAAATCATTGGAGAAAAGATGTGGATGTGGTTGTTAAATCATCTATGAGAATGGCTTTAACAAAGGATAATACTGGAATACGGTTTTATGGGTGCGATAGATACTACGAGAGTGGTAAAAAGTAGTGTAACTTCTTCATATGGTTTGATCCACCTATGTGCAAGTACGATATGAGTTGTTGCTCGGACTTTTTGCCTCTATTATGCATAAACAAGATCAAATTTTTGGTCTCAAAACAACCATGACTTGTTTAGCAGATGAAGTTGAAAAGCTGAAAGAAGATTTATGTGACATGAAGATTGCTTTGTGCAAATTTGTGCAAAAGTGAGAACAATTGCAACATGTATCAAAATCTTATATGTGTGATTGTAGTTTTCATACTTGTGATGTATCTTCTTTCATGAACTCGATAATATATTTTCTTGTTATGATCAAATAATAGTTGAAAGGTAAAATTGTATTTGTTCAAAAGTTGTCGAATACATAATTTAGATGCTACTTATTACATAACCTAACTCGTCCAAAATTGCAACACATCTTAAGTTGGCCAATTACAATGTCCAAAATTTGGCCAACTAAATAGTACAAAAACTTAAGCATAACTACGAACATTCGACAATATAGTTTTGATCCGCAACATATCTGAAGTTGGACAATTATAATGTCCAAAAGTTGGCTAGCTCAACAGTGCAAAAACTAACACTACTGACTAAGAACATTCAACAACTTTAATTCTGAACCGCAGTTGGCTGAGCTTTTTGTGATTGCTGAGATTGCCTTGGAGTTGTCTTTCTTTATTTTTCTAAAACAAATTAGCATTTAATAGTGAAAAAGTTAGCGATAAGATAAAACCACGGAGATTACCTTGGTTCTTAACATGGCTGAACTTGCTGCCTTTTGTGCTTCTTTTCCTTCACTAATCTGTACCTTTTTTGAGCTGGTGATTCATCCGTGATAGCTGCCTTATAACCTCATATGTTATGGCCAGTCTACTTACAGTTTTCTTATCGCACATCTCCTCCTGCTCGAGATAGATTATGGTGTGACTATCTTTTTCACCCACCTATCTTCTTCTCTTTTGGTTAGGTCTGCTGATGAGTGTGAAAACACTCATCTTTTGCATGTGTTTTTAGAGTCTTTTTGCCTTTGTTTCTTTTGATAGTGTTGGAAATGCATGGTATTAGTATGAATATCGTGCATTGTCCACTTTCGTGATGTCTTTTGAGTTTTATTGTGTTTTCCTTGGTTCCGTAGGTTTTGGAGTTCTAAATGGAGGTTTTGGATGCGCCATGCTTCATCGAACGCAATCGGGCTTGCCGGGAAGGAAGGACAAACAACTATGGGCCGTGGGCTTTTGACGGGGATTGACCTCTGGTGACTAAAATGGCGATAAATTTCGCATACGGTGTCCAATGGAGGCAAGTGAGGTGGCATTGAAAAGAAGACATCCAAGGCTACAACTTCGTCTTTGTGGGATTGGTGCTTATATGATTTCTATGTAGCTAATGATCTAAAGGGGGAGATTTAATGCTTATTATTGTGTTCTAATCAATAACCTTAATGCTTGGTTTTGCTTGATCACCATAACCATGATTATGTTTGATTCAAATCTCCGAGAGGAATTGAGATTGAATGATTGATTGATTAGATGATTAATGATCTTTTGATGAGAGATCTCATGAGAAATTAGTTATCCAAAGGGTTATGCATATAATTGGTAATTGATATGACAAAATTAGTTTTTGGAGGCGAGAGCACATTTAATTCATTAAAATCGTGTTAAGAATCAATTTAGACGATTTATTGCGAGAGCATGAATATGTTGCCTTAGAAACACTCGAATCACAATTGAACTTTGTAACTCCCTTGTATCATTATGTTATTTGGATTGTTATAAGTACTAAGCCCACTTTGCTTAATTTATTAGAATCGTTATAATTCATAATCGTGATTTGTGCCTTTGATTGAAGTGCTTAAATCATGACATGTGTTTTTGATTGAAGTGTTATATTGTGTTTTGGAAATTGTTAGTGTCTCTTGTAGTTAGGTGTCATTTAGTTACACTTAGAGTTAAGAACCGTTATCACCAATATCCAAGCCATAGTCCTAAACTAGTACTCAAGTCAACTTAGCGGCCTATAACCAAGTCCTTGTGGGATGACATTCCCATACTTATCTTTATTGCAAGGAAGGAGACACGAAAAATCCTTCTCGTCAATTGGCGCCGTTGCTAGGGATTTGAGGAATAGACGTTGAGTCTAGCTTGAAAACTTGGATTAGGACATTATTTTTCTTATGTTACGTTACGTTGCTTGGGTACAACGAGTGTTTGCATGCCCTTAACTCGATTCACAACCACTCCTCCTTTGTTTGTTGACGCGGACATAGCTAGGATAGAGAGGTTGTTACAAAGAGAAAGAAGAGCTAAGGAAAGGATAGAGAATCTGGCATAACAAAGGGATGAGGCACCAAGAGATAACTTAGAGGACGGAGCTCTACGACGATCTTTGATGGATTATTCTAAGCCAACTTTGAAAGGGGCAAGATCGGGAGTTCAGAACCCACCCATACAAGCCAACAATTTTGAGATCAAGCCGGCTGTGATTCAAATGCTCCAAAACTTGGTCCAATTCTTTGGTTTGCCGAGTGAGGATTCAAATGAACATATTTCGGATTTCTTGGAATTAGCCGATACCTTCAAGTATAATAGATTTTCAGAGGATGCTAAGTTGCTAAGGTTATTTCCATTTACTTTGAGGGACAAGGCGAAGTTGTGGTATAAGCAGTTGGTAAAGACACCAATTGCTACTTGGGATGAGTTAGCGGATGCATTCCTAGAGAAGTATTTCCCCTTTTTAAAGACTAAGCAACTCGTTAAGGAGATTAATAACTTCCAACAATTCGAGAATGAGTCTTTGAGTGAAGCTTGGGATCGGTTCAAGGAATTGCAAAGGAGTTGTCCACACCATTGTTTATCAGAGGAGTCTTTACTCCAAACCTTTTACTATGGTCTTGAACCAACTACAATGGGGACGGTGGATTCAGCTTCTAATGGAAACTTCTTGAGGAAGGACAAGGATGAAGCCTACTATGTCCTTGAAGAATTTTCAATTATAAACCGTTTAAGGCAAAAGGACAGAGGAAAGCAACCAGTTAGAGATCAAAAAGGAATAATCAAACTTGGTTATGATGATAGTGTACAAGCTCAATAATCATTGTTGACGAAGAGAATGAATGAAATGAGCACAAGTAAAGTCAACACGGTTGAAACGTCAATAACTTGTGAGATTTGTGGCAATGTTGGCCATGAGATGGATCAATGTGCAATGATGAATCCACCGATGGAGCAAGCATATTATGTTAGTGGCCAAGGCCAAGGAGCGAATAGGATGGGAAATAACCCGTATTCTTCCACCTATAATCCCGGATGGAGGAATCATCCCAACTTTTCGTGGAAAGGAGGAAATAGTACAAATAATATGGCACTTGTTCTTGATAAAGGACTTCCCCTGCGTGTACTGAAAGGAGCACCGCCTGGTTTTCAACCACGTGCTTACTTGACAGATCGAATGGGAGCTATGGAAGAGAAGTTTGAGAAAATGGATAAGTTTATGTAAGAAGTTGATGGAGTTGTTAGCCAACAAGGACAGATCCTAAATGCTATAAATCAGTAAGGATCAAGGCAAAACAACTTAGAGCAAATTCTTAAGGGACAAGCTACTACTATGCATAACATGGAAATACAACTTGGAGAAATAGCAAAAGCAAGTTCCTACCGACAATCTGGTTCTCTTCCTAGTTCAACAGAAATGAATCCTCAAGGAAATGTGAATGCAATCTCCTTGAGAAGTGGAAAGGATTTAGCTTCTCAAGAAGTGAATGAGAAGGCTAAGGAGAGTGAAGTGGTGACTCTTGACAAAGATAAGGAAGAAAAAGAAGTATCGAGAGAGAAGGTTCTGCATGAAGAAGTTGTTGCGGAAGAAGAAGTGTATGTGTCACCACCACCATATGTTCCTCCTCTACCCTATCCTCAAAGGGTTAAGAGGAAGAATGGGATGGACGATAATTTTTTTTGATTTATGTCAAAAATGAAGAACGTCCAAATTAGCGTCTCTTTCTTAGAGATGCTTGATCAAGTTTCGTACTACACCAAATTTTTGAAGGAACTCATCACGAAAAAGCAAAAGTGGGATGATAGAGAGACGATTGCACTCACTGCTAAGTGTAGCTCTCTCATCTCAAAGGATCTCCTGACAAAGTTGCAGGATCCAGGGAGTTTTACTATCCCTTGCTTTATCGGAGCTATTAAGTTTCCTAAGTGCCTATGTGATTTGGGGGCAAGCATTAATTTGATGCCTCTTTCTACATTCAATAAACTAGGTTTGTGCAAGGTGAAGAATACTTTGATGCTTCTCTAATTGGCCGATCAAACCATTAAGAAGCCATTTGGTGTTGTTGAGGATGTCCTCGTAAAGATTGATAAATTCATCTTTCTGGTGGACTTTGTGGTGCTAGATTTTTGTAGAGGATAAAAGTTGTCCTCTAATTCTTGGAAGACCTTTCCTCAACACCGCACGTGCTTTGGTAGATGTTCATGATGGTAAATTGGTACTTTGGGCAGGGGAGGAGAAAGTAGAATTCACGATGACCAAGGTCATGTGCCATCCTTTGGATGAAGGCATGTGCACGAAGATAGGTGTTTTGGATGAGTGTGTCCGTGAAGTAGAGAAGGAGATCCTTTCAAGCATTGAGGATGTTTATGATGATGTAATTCCCAAGGAAGAAGAGGGGAATTTAGAAGAGTTTGAGGAGGAAGTTGATAACAAAGTCATCATGCGAGAGATGGAACTTAATTTGAAATATCGGACTCCACCTTCTATAATCAAGGCTCCTCTTTTGGATTTGAAAGAGTTACCCTCTCATTTGAGGTATGCTTTCTTGAAAGAAGAAAGGAGATTACCGATTATCATTTCCAACAAACTCTCGAAGGAGGAAGAGGATAAGGTGCTTAAGATTGTGAACAAGCAGATTAATGCCATAGCTTGGCAAATATCCGATATCAAAGAGATTAGTCCTAAGATAGTTATGCATCATATCCACATGGAAGAAGGAGCAAAGCCGAGGATAGACCAGCAAAGGAGGTTGAACCTAAACATAAAAGAAGTGGTGAAAAAGGAGGTGATTAAGCTCCTTGAGGCAGGAATCATTTATCCGATATCGGATAGCGAGTGGGTGAGCCTAATACATTGTGTCCCAAAGAAAGGGGGATGACGGTTATGATTAGCAAAGAGGGTGAGCTCATTTCCACAAGAACAGTGACTGGATGGCGAGTGTATGTTGACTATCAGAAATTGAATGATGTAACACGCAAGGATCATTTTCCTCTCCCATTCATTGATCAGATATTGGAGAGAATTGCTGGATATTCCCATTATTGTTTCCTTGATGGATATTCCAGTTATAACCAAATTACAATTTACCCAAGGGATCAAGAGAAGACTTCCTTCACTTGTCCTTTTGGTATTTTTGCATATCAACGAATGCCGTTTGGACTTTGTTGTGCTCTAGCGACATTCCAATGATGCATGGAAGCAATATTCTGGGGAATGAATGAAAGGATTATGGAGATCTTTATGGACGATTTCTCCGTATTTGGAGATTCATTTGATAATTGCTTGGAAAATCTGGATAGAGTTATGAAGAGATGTGAAGAAAAGAACCTTGTTCTCAATTGGGAGAAATTCCATTTCATGGTAGATGAGGACATTATTCTTGGACATAAGATATCCAAAGTTGGTATGGAAGTTGATAGAGCAAAGACGGAAGCCATAGAGAAGATGGTCGCACCGATTTCAGTTAGAGGAGTGAGAGCTTTTCTTGGACATGCGGGATTTTACCGATGATTTATCAAAGATTTCTCTCTGATAGCAAAGCCACTTACTAACTTGCTAGTGAAGGAAGTACCTTTCAACTTTGATGAGTCTTGTCTTAAGGCATTTGCTTTGTTAAAGAAAGCTCTTGTCACAGCTCCAGTAATTTCATCTCTTGATTGGAATTTACCATTTGAGTTAATGTGTGACGCAAGTGACATTGCTTTAGGATGTGTGCTTGGTCAAAAGAAGGAAGGGAAGCTTCATGTGATTTACTATGCTAGCAAGGTATTGGTAGGTGCCCAACTCAATTACACGACAACTAAGAATTAGTTGTTAGCGGTGGTTTATGCTTGTGACAAATTTCATCCATACTTACTTGGATCGAAGGTGATCATTTACACTGACCATGCTGCCTTGAAGTATTTGTTCTCTAAACAAGATGCTAAGCTTAGGCTTATGCGATATATTTTATTGCTACAAGAATTTAACTTGTCCATCAAGGATAAAAAAGGATCGGAGAATGTAGTAATAGATCATCTATCTCGCATTGAGAAGAGTGATGGAATGGAGACACAAGGACGAATTCAAGAAGAGTTTCCGGATGAAACTTTGATGTCATTGAACAAGATGGATGTTCCTTGGTTTGCTGACATTGCCAACTACTTGGTAGGAGGAATTATTCCAAATGATTTGAGCTATCCTCAACGGAAAAAACTTCAATGGAATGCTTAATTCTACATTTGGGATGATCCTTATCTATTCAAGCGGTGCAATGATGGAATGCTTAGATGGTGCATTGCCGATGATGAAGTAGGAAATGTCTTAGCACAATGTCATAACACCCCATATTCAGGTCACTATGGAGCGACGAGAATGGCATCGAGAGTCTTTGAATGTGGGTTTTATTGGCCTAATATTTTTAGAGATGCTCGGACATTTGTTGCTCAATGTGATCGATGTCAAAGAACCGGGAATATTTCCAAGAGGGATGAGATGCCACAATCTGGAATCCTTGAAGTTGAACTCTTTAATGTTTAGGGTTTAGATTTCATGGGACCATTTCCAACCTCCTATGGAAACAAGTACATTTTGGTAGGCATTGATTATGTGTCTAAGTGGGTTGAGGCTTGGGCTTTACCGACAAATGATGCTAAGGTAGTGATTTGCTTTATCAAAAAGCTCTTTTCAAGGTTTGGCGTACCAAGGGCAATCATTAGTGTTGGGGTTCGCATTTTTGCAACCGACCATTTGAAGTTTTATTGAAATGGTATGGGGTAACTCACAAAGTTGCTACACCCTATCACCCTCAAACAAGTGGTCAGGTAGAACTCTCAAATCGGGAACTCAAGAAGATTCTTGAGAAGACAGTGGGAGGAGCGAGAAAAGATTGGGCAAATAAACTTGATGATGCTTTGTGGGCATATAGGACGGCATTTCGAATGCCTATTGGTATGTCACCATACAAGCTTGTTTACAGAAAGGCATGTCACCTTCCGGTTGAACTTGAACACTGTGCGTTTTGGGCAATTAAGACCCTTAACTATGATTATAAAAAGGCCGGTGAGTGACAGGTGCTCCAACTAGAAGAGTTGGATGAAATAAGAGACATGGCATTTGAAAGTGCGCACCTCTACAAAGAGAGTTCAAAGAAGAGACATGGTGCTCATATTGTAAAGAAAGAGTTTAAAGAGGGACAACAAGTTCTTTTTTATAACTCTCGCTTGAGACTCTTCCCGGGTAAACTCAAGTCCAAGTGGAGTGGTCCATTCAAGGTTGTAAAAGTTTTCCCATTTGGAGCACTTGACTTGGAAGGAAGAGATGGAGAATTGTTTAAGGTGAATGGACAAAGGTGTAAGATTTACCTTGGTGGCGAAGTTGAGCGGCATTTGGAGGTACAAGCCGTTACCTCCTCCACAAGCAATTGAGAATTTGTAAACATGTTAGTGTATATAGTAGATAATTTTTAGTTTTTAGAATTTGTGTCCTCTTTTACCTGCAGAGATTAAAGAACAAGATGTTTTGCATTAAATAATTTCTTTTACTTAGAGTCTTACTTGCTCGACAAATCCCAATCGACATTTCCCTAATCATTCTTCGTAGAGGCAAAGAATCTTTAAGACTTGAGTGCAGTGAAATGAATTACTTGAAGCACTCGAGAGGAACGTCAAAGATGGCTTATTACCGAAGAAAGAAAAGATTTGGATTTTGTCCTCGGTGTGGGAAATTAGAGCATGACGGAGAATGTAGCAAGAACACTACAAACTCACAAGATGAGCGTACCACACTACTTCGCCAAGACCCTATTAAGCTATACACTGAAAAGGTCGCTCGACGAGGGAGTTCTGCATGGTACGCCATTGAGGAGTTATGTGAATTGCGAATTTCGAAGTTGAAGTTGTGACCCATGAATTTGGGGCTTCTAGTTTTCAAGCTTTCCGGGAACGCAGTGTAAATAAAAGCCAAAAAAAATTAGTGTAATTTCAATTTTTAGTTCTTTGCGAAGTTTGTATAGTATGCATGTTATTATATTCTGTTTGGTTGAAGTTTGTGTTTGCATGTGTTGTATCTATTGTCTTGATGAATTTTGTGAGTTTCATGATGTCCACCTGATTTGTTGATTGGGTTTGATTGATGAAATTGTTGAGAAGTGCATTGCTAAGCTTGAGAGAATAAGCTCAGGGAAGTTCGTAACACTAGGCACTCGTTTTGGGATCGACCGAAACAGTGTGCAATATTTGAAGACTTTCTTGACAAAATTTGTAAGTGTTTGCATTGAGTCTTGAACAGGGATGATTCTGAGAAAAATTAGAAGACCCGTCGGACGCCAAACTTCACCCGTCGGATGCTGGATTTGATCATTTCAGACAGATTTTTTCTCGAGCAATACCTGTCAGATGTTAGACTTCACCCATCAGACGCTAGATTCGACATACTCGGGTAGAAACTTTTCGTGCATCAGAGCTGTCGAATGCCAGACTTCACCCATCGGACGCCGGATTCAACATATTTGGGCAAAAATTTTTGTGCATCAGAGCTGCCGGACGTCAGGTCCAGGCCGTCAGACGCCAGAAATGATGTTTTCGGGCAAATTTTTTAGTCGAGACGAGAGTCGTTGGACGCCAGCCTACGGGTGTCGGATGCTAGGTTTGGGTTATTTGGACAGATTTTTTCCCTCATCTTATAAACACCCAACCCTTCATTTCCCTCTCACTTCTCATTCAAAACAAAAATCCTCTCTCTCATTCACACTCAAACACCCATTCCTCTTCACAAAAGCCCCCCACTCTACCCAAAACCCTTCCTCTACAAAAACCCAATCTTTCCAAATTACCCACTCAATCATAACACCCATTCCTTAAACCAACTTCCCCCACCAAAAGAAAACACAAACACCTAAAACCTAACTTTTGTTTTGTGTTTTGCTAGGTGTTTCAAGGTTCAACATGCCAAAAAAGCAACTTTAAGACGTGGCTCATGACTACCAACTCGTAAGAGGGACCGCCCAACTCATTCTCCTCCACCTATGTTCACGGACCCATACGATAGTCGCCCACCTACGCCACCCAACATCGCCGCCCAATATCAAGCTCCCTTTACAATTTTTGAAGATTGGGAGGGAGAGAGGTATTCCCGATTCAAGGCTCTACAAACTATAGGACATTTTAAGATAGATTGGGGTGATATGCATATCTTGGGTGTAGATGAACAATTGAGAACTGCTTTAAAACATTTTGGTTGGGAGTACTTTGTCGATAATGAGGTAAATGCATATGAGAGATTATCTTGTGAATTCTGTTGTACGTATAAGGTCGCCACTGATCGTAGCTACTTCACGGCACGATTGTTTGACACTACATTTAAAGTGCATGTTGGAAACTTCAAACGGATTTTCGAACTACGAAAAGGGGGTAGTAATGTTTTGGATTTTAAGCTTGCTGAACTTGCTAATAGAGAATGGCTTAAGATTTCAGGTTTTGATAGGTATGAGAGTGGGTTAGCACCTAGTCAACTCATTAAGGAACCGCATATTGCAATCTTGCATCGTTTTATAAGTTTGACATTTAGTGGTCAACGCAAGGAGAGTAAAGTTTATCGTCCTCAATTGTATGCCATCCATTGCTTGCGTAATAACATTCTATTCAATACTTGGCACATGGTTTTAGATGTTTTTAACTGCACTGTGACAAAGAAGCCTGCCCGGTTATACCTTGGTCATATTATTACTGGTCTTGCACAAGATTTCTTTCCTAGGAGATTTCCAGCATTCAAAGGGGGTCCTCCTGTAGCCCCAATCAAGATCAACATCCATAAGCTACACCTCAGCAAGCTAATCGAGAAGACCTGATGTAGCACAGCGGAATCAACTTGATCAAATGGTGTTTTAACTTAAGAATCTTGAGGATAAAACTTAGATCATCCAACTTTTGTTGAACAACTAAGGGGTTTGATGATCAAACGGCCAGCTAGGGCAGATTGTAACTAACGTGCAAGTCCATGCACAAGTTCATGCAAATCCATGCATATTACACTAAGGTAATTTCTGAGATAGACTCAATTCACTCAATAATATTTATTCATGTATGTGGACGTACATTATAAAGGAGATAAGTGCTCTTGGTTGGTCTTAAAGCCTATACGACCAAGAGACACCTTACATGAATTGAAATTAATAACATACATGTAGCAAAAGTAAATGAACGAATCTGAAACAAGATACATGCTCCTATTTAATTCGTGTGGCTGTTGGCCTTGAAATTATGAGCATATCTTGCGAGCTGGTCCATGCGCACCCTGAGCTGGTCCATGCGCATTTAAGATGTTCCTACATCATCCTCCCCTTCATGGAAACGAGCTTGTCCACGAGCGATCATCTTGGATGGAAGAGGAAATGCATCGAAGTAGGGTGACAAGTCAGCCACATTAAACATACGAGACACTCCAAACTCGGACGAAAGATCAACGACATAGGCATTATCATTGACACACCTCAGAATATTATAAGGTCCGAACTTGCGAGCTTGTAGCTTGCCTCCCAAGTGACTAGGCATTCGTTCCTTGCGAAAATGAACCATGACCTGTTCACCTGGTTGGAAAATTTGTTCCTTGCGATGTGTATCGACACGAGCCTTCTCCTTTAAATAAGCAACTTCCAACTTCTTGCGCACTTCATCCACAACATGCTGAG
>SOPF01025128.1:318-12782 GCA_012979155.1 Hypericum perforatum | reverse complement strand
CTCTCTCTCTCTCTCTCTCTCTCTCTCTCTCTCTCTCTCTCTCTCTCAAGGCCTCTTTAGGAATTCCATAACATAAGTGCCAAAAGCACCGCAAGCAACTCTGATGGATTGGAATCCAGCTCCTTTGGCCAATGTCTCAAACTCCTTCTCTGTTCTTTCCTTGCCACCAGGGTTGTGAGCCAACATGATTATGTCAAGGTGGATGACTAGCTTGCTTGCTAGATTGTCGTCCGGGATCTCCGGAAGGATGCTTTCCACGACGATTACTTTCCCATTCTCGGGGAGAGCATCGTAGCAGTTTTTCAAAATTTTTAAGCAATGCTCGTCGCTCCAATCATGACATATCGCCTACAAAATGTAAGGAATCTACATCAGTATCCATTTTCACAAGTTGTAGCTGATACAATAATTTCTATCGTGTAATAAAATGTTACAATCGACATGTGAAGGTATGAAGAGTCATTGATAATTTGATGAGTTTCTATTAAGTCCATTGTGTTATTTTCCTCTGTTTCACATATTTGCAAATAAAATTCACAAGTTCTATTCCTTCCAAACTCTAACATGGGCACACCGCAATGGTTGGTGTCCCGCTCAATATTTTGGGGAATAAGAAACTAAGCGGTCCAGGAAATGTAGATGGGTCAAGCTTCACTTAATTATAGTATGCTGGAGACTTGCATCAATACGTTCTGAATGCGAAAGAGTACTACTCAGGTGATTGACAGAAGTTAAGATTCAATTAATGGTAGATATAATATTAAAATAAAATTTAACTTTCAAAACCAATAAAATTCCGAACTCACTAACCTTCATGAAGATGGCATCTCCTTTTGGAACACTAAGAAACATGTCTCCAGCAACATGCTCCACACCTGCACTCAATTATGCACCAACGTCAACAGAAAACGACTCCTAAAACAAAGTCTCATATATTCACATATAGAAATTAATCATTGCCTATGGTTATAGTATTAAGAAGAACTGCGAGAACGAGATAATCACCGGGGGACAATCAGCGAGACTACAAATGATTAATCATAAGATTATATCCAATTAACACTGCTCTATAGATAGATCATTATCTTTTTCTTACTTAGGCGAAATGTGTTCACACAAACAATGGCAAGATTAAATACTTGTTAGTTTGGATATAATTTTTTTTGAATAAATACAATTCTACTTGTTAAATAAAATAGATTTGTGAGATGTCTTACCAGGATATGACGGGGCATCTTCGATGACATGGGGCAAGTCAAAATTGATACCCTTAATAGAAGGGTACTTTGAGATAACCAAGTGCAATGAACCTCCAGTTCCTCCACCAACATCAACAACGGACTTAATTCCCTCAAATCCATTATAAGTCTCCAGAAGCTTCTTCATGGTGACAATAGAGTGTTCCTTCATTCCTTTATTGAAAACTTTGTTAAATCTTATATCTTTGCCGCTATACTCAAATGACGTCATCCCATGAGCCTTGTTAAATGAAATTCCCCCTTCTAAAACTGCATCTTTTAAATGATACCTTTCGAAAAAATTAAAAAATTGCGTCAGTGAAGTCAAAGTGAAAACATGATGTTTATTCTAATTATGCTAATATTTACATCTTATAGTATGTTGAATTTTTTCATATCACGAGTATGAACTTGCCGTCATAATTAGAATAAACAATTGAATAGAGTAAATTATTGAATCGGGTTGACCTCTCTTCAAACTTTTGAAAAGTTGTAACCGGACTTTATATTCTTGAAAACGTTTCTAGTCACTCTCTTCTAGTTGAAGAATTTTCTTCCACGTCAGCTATATGTAGATCATCATATGGCGCCACGTGTCTGGCAGCTTTTATTGTCAATAATATTGGCTCATAATATTGGACCATGTTAGTATATGGGTGTTCTATTGGCATAGCATCACCCATCAATTTGAGTTGCGATAATTTTGATTTAGGAATTAATTAGTTTGAGTTGGAAATTTTTTTGATAAAACAATACTAACATGTTCTAATAGATTAACTTTTTTCAGACATCAAGAGTCTTATCAGAAAAGTAGAGGGGGAGAGCAATATTACAATTCAATAATCACAACATTGTAATAATTAGTATTTTCTCAAAATTTTATTGCTAAATCTAATACTCAAAGTTGCATAAAGAAATATTTTACATAATTTACAAATTTGAAAATATTTAAGATACTATTTTATGGTTGCTTCTTTGATGATTTTATGAATTATTGAAAATTTAGTAAATGTGTTTGAGAAAACTACTCAAAAAATTTTATGATGTTGAAAGTGTAATTATTATTGATATTTTTTACGATTTAAATATAGAAAAATATTTTTTTTGCTTTTATATTTATTTCAAAAACTTAATTTTATCTTTTTGTAAATAAATATGAAAGTTTTCACATGTAATAACTTTTTTAAAGTGATATTTTCATGTAAAACAACTTTTCGGGCAAACTGTAGTACAAATCCTAAACCAATGGTAGGATAACTAGTAACTAATTTTAATAGGATGTCGAGGCTTGCCAGGGGGGGGGGGGGGAGGGAGGGAGAGGGGGAGGGAGAGGGGGCGAGAGACAAATATATATATATATATATATATATAGAGAGAGAGAGAGAGAGAGAGAGAGAGAGAGATAATACGTAGCAATTTCATTACCAGCTTGCCATTTGAACCTTGTCTTGGATCAAGAGAGAGACAGCAGCAAGAGACGCTCCATCCTCGTTCTTGGTCAAGTACTTGCACACAGGGCCGAGCCCATAGAGCCTCTCCACCTTCCCATCAGGGGAGCTTCCCGGCGAGCAAGTAACGACGGAGTAGCTGGCCAGGAGCCTCAGGATCCGGTCCAGCATCACCGTGGCTTCCGGGTTCGTGGTCGGAAGCTGGGAAGCTATCTCGCTAGGCGACATAAAGGCACAAGGGCCAGCCTTGCCTATAATCTCCAAAAGATCAAGCTCGATGGCTGCCCTGAGGACCATGGGCGGGACCGAGGCGCTGGCTAGTTGCATGGCCAAGAGGTTGGCTTCCTCGTCTGAGACATGGGTCTGTGCCAATTGGGTTTCGCCGGTTGAGCCCATGTTTTTGGAAGAAAGAGTTCAGATGGAAGAAAGAGCCAATTATGGATATGTTGGGGTTGAAGTGGTGTCGTGTCTTTACCGTGGTTTATAGGGTCTGTCAATGTAGTATTTAAATCCGACCAAAAAAAAATGTAGTATTTAAACAATTTTATTGTCACTCAATCGAGGAGATCCCGTATCATGGGATACTTGTCAATTGATACAAATATTTTCCTTAAGTAAAGTAAGTATTTAAATAAATCAAGAGAGTATGAATGCGAAAATAATATTAGACAGAATTATTTTGAAATAAAATTAAATAGTACTAGAGTCAATATATCACAATTCTATTCTCAAAAAAAAAATATATCACAATTCTACTGTTAGAATTTTATTAGTAAAATCTAATATGCATCCATGATTAGATGTTTCTCGTAATCGTATATATCGATATTAAACAGATAGTTCGTTTAATTCGAAACTCACGGCTTAGTGATAAAACGATATCCAAGTCGCAAACATTAAAAATAAACGAAGCGATTGCTTCTTCTCACTGAAACAAGAATGAATCAACACTCTCTCAATACCTCATGGAGGTTTTAATTCGTAAAAATTAGTTTCACTTCGAAATGTCCGTGAGTGAATTATCAAGTGACAAAGTTTTCATTACAAAGATCGAATTTGTTGTTGGGGGGTTTTTAGATATGGTTTCAGGTTCTCTTAGTTATTGTGTTTTTCTTTCTGTGGTAGTGAAATTATAATGCATTTATCTTTAATAAGTAATTTTCTTGTTTCCTAGGTTCTTCATGTACAACTGGCGTAATCTTTTTGGATTTTTAGAGAAGTAATTAAATTTTACTTACTAGAAAAAAGATCAAAAATATGAACACGCAATATATAACAAGTACGTTTTTAGGTTTATGCATCTTCAGATACAAATATCTTCAATTATATCTTAAGTTAAGGACTTAATAAATTTAGGGGATTTTGGATTAAGTAAATGTAAAGGTATAATTAGGTGAGCTATTCTAGAAATATAATTCGATAGTATATGACTCCAAATATCATATTTTTACAAAAAATAAGGAATTGTACTTATAAAAATTGGAAAAAATAACTAGATTTGTTTAATAAATTTTCATTTCAAATTTCATTAATAAAAAAACTATTAAAACATGATCCATAAAAACCTCTATAAAATGATATCATTAGGACATAAAAAATATATTGTTTTTCGAAAGTTATCTTAGAAGAGATATTTATATTTTTAGCTTAAAGTATTAAAATTGAGTATTTATCAATTCAAAATGTATAAAATATTTTTTCTATATTAAAGTCAAATAAAATTATCAATGAATTTATGTCATTTTTTGTCATTACCGCAAAAAAAAACACTTTAATTTTTCATTTTTTCAATTTGCTGTAATTTTCGTTCATTCTTCTGTAAATCTTACATTGCAATTTTTGTAACCTTACGAAAGGAATGTGACCTAAGAAAAGTAGCAAATGAATTTGTCAATATTTTGACCAGAAAAGTAAGACATGTATTCAGTGGCAGTGGCTGGCGGAGCCACATATAAATGTGTGAGGTAGGATCAATTGATTCTATTTAATTTTTATTTTTTATGACTAATAAATATATTTTTTAATGTATGTCTCATTAAAATTAAAATTGATCTCACAAATAAATTAATTAATTTAAAATTAAAAATTAAAAATTTTAAAAAAATATTGTCTCCATCTCTCAAATTTTCTAGCTCGGCTATGTATTTTTTAGTTATGTTCCTTTGTTACAGATTGCTTGTTGGAACCAAGTCTCTATGTTTTTGTGAAAACGTAATCATTCATCGTGTGGTAATTATGATTGCGAATGTTGACCGGCACCTACGCTTTTCTATTATTCTTTTCTCTTGAAAATGACACCTTTCTTTTTCCGGGTCAACAGTTGTCAGATGACTTTGGGCCTTGACTGGTCAACGGTAAACACCTTCCATTGGGCTTCCGTGTATGGGTTTCATTCCTCTGGCTTTTGTATGCATAGTTTTTTGCTTTTTTTAGTCCCTTACATTATGAATACTATTTTCTCAATGACACCTTTCTTAGATATAGTTCTCTTATATGAAGAATGGGAAAGAAAGCACGACAGTACCGACGAATCAAAATTATTTTTTATTTTCTGAGAGGGCTCGAGTTTTTCTAGGTTCCTCTAGATAAAAGGTTTTATTTCAAAAGATTTCTAACTTGGAAGTTGGAATTCAACAATTATAATTGCAGTCCTGCCATCTTCTTTCCTCCAATCTTGCATTTCCTAGGTTCCTCATAATGAGCTGTTGAACATCAATGGAGTGGTTAAATTGGTCCAGATTGAGCACTAAGCAAGACATTTTGATTGCCGTATAATCGTATTAAAAAAAACATGATGCTCGGTGTTAGTAGACAGATCATAACTAGAGTTTGCAGTTAATATACAAAATTAAGTTGCCCAAAATTTAGGATTTCATGATTTATTAGATAATTGAGTTTGAAATTCTTTTACACTATCTTTGTGTGGATCTTAAGATACAAAATAAATAGTATAAATACAATATTCATTCTTAGTTTTGACGTCATATTGTTACAAAACAATTTGGTTCTTCGATTAAATTTTTTGTGAAATGCTTAAAAAGTGTTGAAAGTGATCTTGTTTTTTTTTGGATTGTTGAATATTGAATCAACACTTTTACGATGAGATACATCATAAACGTTAATAATTTTTTGCTAAATAGGATAAGTAAAAATTTGTAGAAAATGTTTCAATAGAATGATGATATTCCACACATTTTTCTTTGCCTTTATTTACTATACTTGATGATATAATTTATAATTATATATAATATGAAAAATTATATGATAACTATGACTAATATACTAATTTGTAAAGTTGGAAAAATTTATATATATCAAATTTTTAATAAAAAAATTAGAGAATTGAGATTAAAATGAGTAAAATTTTAAAAATAAAAGGTGATATCTATAGACTTTGAATATAATTTTAAATTTAAAAAAATTAAAATCAAATAGTAAAAAAATATAACCTAAGCATTAAAATGGTAAAAAAATATTAAAATAAAAAAAATAATTTTCTCCTGACACTAAGACCACCGAGTAAGGGGAGGGCACGTGCTATCCCTATGCCACATGGCGGCTCGCCATTTGGCGAGCTACTGCACCATGCTGACACGCATGACGTCCCTGCATGACAGCAAGGTATTCCACGTCATCGCGCCAAGGTAGCTCCACAACCGACGTGGGCCGCCCTGATTGGGCTGCATCACCAGGCTTGGACCAATCAGCTTATTTTTTAAAAAAATTAAAAAATTAATAAAGTAATAATTTTTAAAAAAATTGAAGAAATAAAAAAATTTAATTGTGTAATCTCGACAAAAATTTGGTAGTGGTAGTTCATTATATAATTGTAACTTTCTGTAATTTTTTAATTTCATAGTTCATTATGTAATTTGCAATTCTTTGTAAATATTTCTATTTCACAAAATGAAAAATTTTGTTAGTTCAAATTAAATTTACCGTTTTGTAATTTATTCGAAATCATATTCGAGTTTAGTACATTTAGCTGTATTTTCAAAAACTCATAGCTAAAAAACGTTGATGTGGACTAGTGGCACGACATTCAGTTTTCAGTCGACTATCATGTTACTATTACAATGTCGTGCCATTAGTCAACGTCAGTTTTTTTTCGTCACTGATTTTTTGAAAATACGGTTAACTACATTAAACTCGATTATGGTTTCGAATAAATGTATATATGTTGTAGTTAATTTTGAACTAGAACAATTTAATATTTTTGTGAAATGGATATATTTATAAATAATTATAAATTACATAATGAATTACAAAATTAAAAAATAACAAAAAATTATAAATTACCTAATTAACTTCACTACTAATTTTTGAATAATGGCCTCTCAAACTCAAAAATCTAATTCGATTTTGGTTTGCCATTGATTTACGAAATTGACCAACAAACAACTATAACTAGAATTTGAACTATATCCAAGTTCTGAATTAGAATCAGAACTTTGAGAACTCAAACTATTTGGATCCATATATAGAATTTTTTATTAAAGAGTATCAGAACTAATTGAAAGATAAAGAGAGCATTTTGTGAATTGGTGTGAAAAAGATATGAAACTGGTTTCTATTTATAGAATTTTCAAACTATTCTAGACTGCACAATTTTTTTAACCCTAAAAATCATATCAATTAGATACAAAAAATTTTACACAATAATGAAAAACTTAAAAAAAAAATTATGTTCGAATAGAAATATGTCAAATGATAAAAATAATTTTTAGATTTTTTTTGGATTTTTGGATTTTTTTAATTTTAAAAAATAAAAACTTAATAGGCCAGATCTGCCGACGTAGCCCAATTAGGGCAGGCCATATCGGCCATAGTGCCAACGTGGCCCAGTGGCGTAGGTGCCACGCGTGTTAATGAGGCACGACAACTTGCAATTACGTGGCATTAGGAGGACGCACGTCTTCCTTTTGGTAGCTAGTCTAATAGAGGCTCTGACATAATTATATGCTGATGTAAGCACTGATGTAAGCGCTAATGTCAATGCTACCCCTTCAAAACAAATTTTCCTCTTCCAGGGCCCACCTTTTTTTTCCTTCCCCGACTACCCCCTGTTTTTCAATTTGCCACTAGCGGTCCCTACCATTTTTTATTTATTTTTAGTTATATATATAAATCGATATTTAATACGAATTCAAATCAAATTAAATTCTCAAATTAAATTTGAATTGAATTCACTTATTTGATGAATTATAAAATTTTGGGCAAATTACTCCCTAGTCCCTCGTCTTAATCGAATTCTCCTATCGGGTCCCTTCTTTCTCATAAACGATTTAGTCGTCTCTGTATTTTGAAATAATATTGGTCTCGAATCTTTGGTTGACTTCAGAACCCATTTTTTAAATTTTTTGACATGTGAAATGACTATTTTACCCTTTCATAAAAAGACAAATATGATGACTCTTTTGTCTTTTGTGAAAAGTAAAAAAGTCATTTCATATGTCAAAAAATGAAAAAAAGAGGCTGATTTGGTCGGTGGGGACCTCAAACAAACATTTTCTCATAAAATAGGGATGGATTACTCATTTATAATAAATGAGAGACCCGATAAGAGAATTATGTTAAGTCCAAGACTATAGGGTAATTTACCCTAATTTTTAATCCGTATTCAATTTTATCATGAATAATTTGAAAAAAATATGAATCAAATTATTATCTAATTGAATTTCAAATCAAATTAAATCGAACTAAATCACAAATCGAATTCAATTCATGACCAAGTTTTGGAGAATAACCATAGTTTTCAATTTTATGGTTCGGCCGATGGTTCGACCGGTCAAACTGCATTTCGTTGGAACAATGGTACACTAATACATGTACGCTCGGGTTTCAGTTCAACCAGAAAATTTTTGGTTCAACCGAGCAGTACGAAGGTTTGGTTGTACCAAAAATTTCTGGTTGGACCAAAATTGTATGAATTTAATTTTTTTGTAAATTTTTTGAAATGGTGGAAGTGGGATTCGAACTTGGATGAGGGGGTAGAGAGAGAGAATTTTACCATTTTACTACACCAACTCATTGATTACCTATTTTCATTAAAAATATGTAATATGTAAATTAAGAATATTAAAGAACAATTTAATTTATTAGACAAATATTAAGAAACATTTAATTTAATGTTAGAAAATTGTTTCATTTCATTAGGGTTGGCATTTTAGATATTTTATTTATTATTTGTAATTTCATAATAATTTTTTAATAATTTTTTTTAATTTTTTAATAAAAATATTTAGGAAAGTTTTAAAAAAATTATAGGGTAAATTACCCTCAGGTGCCTGTTTTATAGTCATTTTTGTGATAGGGTCCCTGAATAATTTGAATTAGATATAAGGTCCTTACTTTTTGAATTAATATTGATCTCGAGTCCCTAATATGATTGAGGATGATGATAGCATATTTTTTCCTTTTTTTGTCAATAAATTGACCAAAATACCCTTAAAAAATAAAATTAAAAAAATCATCTCTCTCCCGAATAATCTTCTCCTTCATCTTCATCTTCAACCAACACCAAAATTATTATATCCAGAAAAAAAAACATTCGATCTGGAAAAAATCCATACCAATATTCAACCTGGACAAAACCCAAATCCCTATGAGCAATCCTCACACCTTCAAATCGTGGCAACTCCCCCTGGGCAATATTCTTCAATTTTTTGAAATCAAAATCAATGGCCACAATCAATCGACTTTACACCCAGTCCCTCACTTATACTAACCACCGACGTTGTCCCGATATAAGCTCGATTTTACCCAGGCGAGGGAGTTGTGCTTGGACGATCGGTTACCCGCTTCTAGGAGCAGGGAGCCTAGCCTGATAGCCTGATTGGTTCACCTTAGTCCTGGTCCTCATCTTAGCACTCCTCCTAGGCCTCCCGTTTTCACCTCTCTAGTTCGCCCCGCTGTTGTGCCATTTAGGAAGGACATCTCCGCTGACTCCTCAGTCGGTGGCATATTTATCCAGTTCGTCGCTACCCATGTCCTCGCCTTCTTGCTTTACGAATGGGTCGGGTTATGTGCAACACCCAATTCCTGTTGAGGAGTCTATTTCGGTCCATATGGCAGAGGTTTAAGTCTGGTCTGACCAGCAAAGGAGTCTCTTCCGATGGCGTTAAATTTAGTTAAGCTTCGAGACAAAAGAAGAAGAAAGGGGAGATTTGGTTTTTTGAAGAAACCGGCCGTCGCAATGGGGGTCAAATCTGGGAATGTGGAAGTCAGTGATCTAAGGTTGGATGGGTCCGATGTGTTCGAGATTGTGTTCCTGGAGCTTGTGGTTTTTTTTGGGTTGAATGTTCTTTATTTTTGTTAATTGAATGATTGGGTTGAATCTAATTGAATGAAAATTTTGGTGTTGAATCTGATTGGGTTTTTAGGTTAAATATGGATTTTTGTTTGGTGTTGCTCAAAGGATGTATGAAGATGATGATTTAGGTATTTTGTTTGGGTTTAGGTTGAAGAAAGTTTTTTTTTATTTTTGGCTTAAGGGTATTTTAGTCAATTCAATGTAAAAAAAGCAAAAAAAATTGATGATGTCAGCCAGGGACCTAATATCAATATTTCATTAAAAAACAGGGGTCTTATATCTTATTCAAATTACACAGGGATCCTATTACAAAATCGTCAATAGTACAGGGACCTGAGGATAATTAACCCAAAATTATATGTACCATTTATGTTGTTTGAATTATGTAATTGAGATATATTATGTAATTTGATGTTATTATGTAACTGAATAAACTCATGTACACACGTATTTAAGTAATTTTGGTTGGAATAATATAATTTTGGTTTGAATAATGACTTAATAGCATATGTATTTATGTTACTTTTAAATGTATTGATGTTATTTGGAATGAACTTTTAGGCTATTTGGAATGAACTTATGTTATCTGGAATGAACTTTGAGGTTATTAGGTTTTTTATATGCATTTATGATGAAACTATGTCAAATTATTTTTTGGTTCGACCACCAATTCAATCGGTATTATCGAATTCCAGATAAAAATCGACATGACCTCTGTAATCGTACTAAAAACTATGAGAATAACCCTAAAACGACTCGTGGCCCATTTCCTTTTTTTTCAATCAGGTAAACCAAGAGACATCCAAACAGTCCTTCAAATTTGAAAACACGACGCCGTTAATAACCCTGACGCGCACAAAACAGAGAACTCGAAAACCCAACGGTCACTTTTTCCCATTCGAACTAAAAAAACAAATTACGGCTCCTTCGCAAACCCTAGAAGCCTCTAAACTACGATGAGCAGTTCAACTCCAATCTTATTGTCGTCTTCGTCGGAGGATGATTCTTCTTCTACCGGAGAGGCGGAGACCCCACTAATGCCGGTGTTCTGCTTGAAGAAGAAGGGCGCGGATATGAAGGAGGTAGAGGACAAGTACGATTGCTTCATCCTCGACTTCGAAGACCCTCTAGAAACTCTGAACTCCAAGATCAACGACCTCTCTGTCACCCAACTCGGGGACGGAGACGAACTCTCTGTCGTCGCCGAGAAGGGCCAGGTCGGGTTTTTATTTGTTTCTTTCTCCCAAATGCTGTTAATTAGTTTAGGTTTAGAGTTTTAGAATTTTTGGCTTTAGTTTTTATTTTGTCTTTAGGGATATAATTGAATTGCTCCGTTCGTCTGTTGTTTATTCCCTTTTCTGGTTTGTAGGTGGCTTGTAGAGATTACCCACACTCTAGGAACTTGTGTGTCAAGTACCCGTTCGACAAAAGTGTGCACGAAAAATATTGCGAGTTGGTAAGGAAACTGGGATCATTTGTTGTTTCTAGCTATATATTGATAATGTGATGAATAATGTGTATGTTCTGTTGTTGCAGTGTTACTGTTATGTGTGCGATGTTGCTGCTCCGTGTGCGGAATGGACAACTTCTTCTCATTGCAATGCTTCTGAGAAGGATGGCCTTTGGAGGTTCCTAAGGGCTCAGAAAAAAGAAACTTTAGCAAAGTCGGTAGCTGATGATGAATCTCCTTGATAGACCCAATCCCAGTACTCCCCGTTCCGTGCGTGTCTTGCCATTTTTTTTGTGCTTAGTACCTAGGCAGGGAAGCTCACGTTTTGTGAGTAGTTGAAGGTTTACTAGTCATATGTTCTTGCCATTATGGTTGGCAATTTGTTAGAAGCTAATGAATATATTGTGGTAGGTTTGTATAGAGTTTGGTGGTTTTAGACGGCCAGAGACGGGCTAGATTAGATTCTAGGTCTTGCCTCCTGGGATGCTATTGTTCGGTGCTAAAGTTCTTGGAATAGCATCTGTCTGAATTATAAAATTTCATCAATGAGACCTACTTTCTGCTATCTACATGTTACATTACCTGGACTCAAAATGTTGAGATGCTCTCTTAATTCCATTCCTTTGCTTGCAAGGGCGTTTTAATTTGAAACTAAAAATAATGCAATTTAACGACCTCCTCTTCATGAGATCCGCTAGATTGAGACACTTTCAATGTGGGTATAGGAAGATGGGAATGTGGTTGAGCTAACTCTCAATGACCCCTCTCTGATGAGGTTTTTAGTTCCCCAGTTTCTCCGACAAGGTTGTTAGTTCCTCTGTTCGGATGGTTGGAAGCAGGAAGATTGAGGGCAGTTCGGTAAATTTTGGTAGGTTTTGATGTGGAAGGTATTGATATTGATGGTAAAGAAGGCTACGGAGCAGTATTTCTTGAGCAGGGTGTTGCTGGGAAAGGTAAGTGGGGATAAGGGCACAAGAAGCTGTTGGTATGGTGGTGCACCCGATGTTTTGGAGAGT
>SOPF01025127.1:72520-121548 GCA_012979155.1 Hypericum perforatum | reverse complement strand
GAGAGAGAACCACTCGAACATATCAGAGCAAACTACTCAAACATATCGAAGCAAACCACTTGAATATAATAGAGGGAACCGCCGAACATATCAGAGAGAAATACTCAAACATATGAGAGAGAACCATTAAAACATAAAAGAGTAAACCACTCGAATATATCTTAGTGAACCACTCGAATATATCAGAGTGAACCACTCGAACATATCAAAATGTACCACTCAAACATATTGGAAGAAACCACTAGAACATATCAGAGCAAACCACTCATTAGAGCAGACCATTTGAATATATCAAAGTGAATAACTCATACATATTAGCGAAAACTACTCGAACATATCGGAGAGAACCAGTCGAACAAATTAGAGTGAACCACTCTAACATATCAGAAGGAACCACTAAAATATATCGGAGAGAACCACTCAAACATATCAAAGTGAACCACTTGAACACATAGGAAGGAACCACTAAAACATATCAGAGCGAATCACTCAAACATATTAGAGCAAACCACTCAAATATATTAGAGTGAACTATTCGAACATATCAATGAAAACAACTCGAACATATTAGAGAGAATCACTCCAACATATTGGAGTGCACCACTCTAACATATCAGAGCTAACAACTCAAACATATCAGTGTAAACCACTCGAACATATCAGAGTGAACCACTCAAATATATTGGAAGGAACCACGGGAACATATCGCACTCAAGCATATTGGAGTGAGCCACTCAAATATATCAGAGTGAACCACTCGGACATATCAGTGAACCACTGGAACATATTGGAGAGAACCACTCGAACATATCAAAGCAAACCACTTTAACAAACCAAAGCAAATCACTCAAACATATCAGAGTGAACCACTTAAACATATCAGAGCAAACCACACAAACATGTCAGAAGAAACCACTCGAATATATTAGAGCAAACTACTCAAACATATCAGAGCGAACTACTCAACCATATTGGAATAAACCACTCGAATATATCAAAACAAACCACTCAAACTTATTAGAAAAAACTACTAAAACATATCAGAGAGAACAACTCGAATATATATCAGAACAAACCACTGAAAAATATTAGAGCAAATCACTTTAACATATCGGAGCAAACCATTCAAATATAATAGAAGGAACCACTCAAACATATCAGAGGGAACCACTCGAACATATGACAGAAAATCACTCGAACATATCGAAGTGAACTACTTAAACATATCATAACGAACCAATCGAACATATCGAAAAGAACCACTCGAAAATATTAGAAAAAACTACTCAAACATATCAGAGAGAATAACTCCAACATATTAGAATGAACTACTCAAAAATATTAGAGTGAATCATTTGAACATATCAGAGCAAACTACTCGAATATAATAGAAAGAACCACTCAAACATATCAGAGAAAACTACTCAAACATATCAGAGAGAACCACTCAAACATATGAGAGAGAACTACTTGAACATATTAGAGTGAACCACTCAAACATATCAGAATGAACCACTCGAACATATTAGAAGGAACCACTAGAATATATCGGAGTGAACCACTCGAACATATTGGAGCAAACTACTTGAATATATTGGAGTGAGCCACTCGAACATATTTGAAGGAACCACTCGAACATATTGGAATGAACCACTTAAACATATCAGAGAGAACCACTCAAACATAGCATAGTGAACTATTCGAATATATCAGAATGAACCATTCAAATATATCAGGGTGAACTACTAAAAAATATCAGAAGGAATGCTCGAATATATTGGAGTGAACCACGCAAACATACCGGAGCAAACTATTTGAACATATTGGAGCGAACTACTTGAATATATCGGAGCAAATCACTTGAACATATCATAGAGAACTACTCAAATATATCAGAGAGAATCACTCGAACATATTAGAGAATACTACTTAAACATGTTAGATAGAACCACTCAAATATTTTGAAGCAAACCACTTGAATATATCAGAACAAACATTCAAACATATCAGAGCAAACCATTTTGATTACTTAAAATAGCGAGTTAGCTAAATGAGTTGATTAATCTCAGTAATTCAATAACATTACTTCTGATTATTACAATAAGGAGAAAAAAAGCATAACATCATAGAACACGACCATATCTTCATCTTTGATTGAATTACATTGTACTTTACAATTAGGATTCTGCTTTATTGTTAACAAATTTTTTGATGAAATGATTTACCTACTAATAATTAATTTTTTTTTGAAGTTACAATAAAATGGTTTGAATTATAATAATTACAATATTTGTACCATAATTAAATTCATCTGCCAATACACACACATCTCAAAATTTAAAAAATCATAAAATCAAAATAAAACCCTTTCCGACATTTCTCCAAACCCCAAGAATAGATGTCCAAGAAGAAATGGTTCCCGATGAGAACCCAGTCAAAAATGAGTGCACCACAGAGATAAAGATCGATGATGAGCTAGTAGCCAAGGTTCTTCCGAAAGACCACTATTAAATCAGTCAAACTGCCTGCCCTAACCAAACTAACATTTATTGTCGTCTTCGGCTCATTACCATACTCATCACAATTGCCATCTCTCTATCCCTCTCTTCTCTCTCTCCTCTGGGAATTTCACCAAACACCTTACATGAACCCTCTAAAAATTCTCACAAGAAACCCAAAACTGAATCCAGCTTTTCGTTGGCCAGTTTTTAGCTTGAACAACAAGACTAATTCAAATTGAATCCTTAACAAATCCCAATAAAAAGTAAACTTTGGTTCAGCGCAAGTGCCTTTTTCCAACCAATTTCAAAGAAATGCAAGTAATTTTTACTTTCTTTTTTGTAGTGGGAGGAGAAGACGATGAGTGGGAATGTCAACAATGGTAGAGTTGCAACCCATACGGTAGCCAACTTGGTTAGTTTTGTCCTTGCTATTTTGTTGATTGAGAGAGGGAGAGTAGAGAGATGAAAATGACCAAAATAACCCCATCTTTGGTGACCATCAAATTTGCGTGCAATTTTGTTGGACTAATAATCTAACGGATTAGAAATTCTCTAGGACAGACCTAGACAAAAATGTGCGTACATGACCCAATCTAGTTCCAAAGATTACATAAGAACATGAGAAACCTAAAAATGTAGTATCTGTCTCTCACGAGCCTTTTTTCTATCAAAATTGCCTCTACAAAATTTTCTTTTCCCAGCTTTTAGTTTTCACGCATTTCAATTCAAACAATTGACCAGTTTCAATTACTTGTATTGGAAGACCTAAATGGAGAGTCTCTTGTATCATCATATGATCTCAATGGTCATATTGATGGCTCCATTGCTGAACCATCTAAAACCAATCAGCCAACCATTAGTAAGCCATTCCCAATACAGCGTATTTAATCTGGCTTACAAATGACAAAAAGGTACATATGTTGTTAAACCTTTCACTGTCAAAGCCCATTTTCAGATAGGCATGAGTTGCTCCACTACTAAGGAGGTGTGGGACTGATTAGCTAAGGCTTACGGGGTGGGATCTCACTTCTACATTTACCAGCTTAAGCAAGAACTATGTGAGCTATCAAAAGGTCAACAAGAGCATAGATACCTATATGATGCGTGCTATGCTATGAGTGCCAAACTCTACTGACAATATCATGCAATGCATCTTATATGGGCTTGAGGGAGACTGTTATCCCATTGCTCAAATCATTAAAGCACAGTTAGACACGTTGTCATTAGAAGTTTTTACGTGGAACTGAGTGGACTAATCCTTATAATTTTGGACCATTTTGTATGGAATATTCCATGTAATTTAGAACCATTTTAACCAGCTATATATATCAGAAATGAAAGAAACCTTAGGCACGAGTTGTGACCCTGGGCTTGTTCAAGAAAGAACTTGCAATATTTATCTCTGCTTAAGCTATCTTTTTTGAGTTGATCCGAAGGCACCCTCTTGTCAAGCTGCCCCAGTGAGTGTCTCTATGAGTTATCATTTCCTGGAATAGAAATCTATCCTACTGAATAAATACTTGTATCATCTGGTATCAGAGCGGTTCTTTCCTTAGCCTTTGGTGATGAAAAATGATGAAGTAACCATAGCTTTCGCTTCTATCTAAGAAGTCATTGTAGCTTCCAACCAAGCTCACAACCAAAGGTTTAAAGTTCTTCAAGGACTGTTGGTGGCTGTAAACTTGTAGAATCAGACTCTGTTGAGAAAGTTTGGGCCAAGTCTATGCACCAGAAAGAGTGGGGGAGGGAGCTAGAGGGATAGATGGGCCTACTTTTACACCCAAAGAGCTTGTACTTTGAAGAACTACTAAAGGGTTAACTAATAAGGTGAGCTTCGAACCAAGAGCTCCTAGACCAAAGTTAGGATAGTACTCTTGGTTTCCTAAGATGAAGTTCCCTACATTCAATGGAGAAGATGTGAAGAGTTGGGTCATAAAAGCTGAATATTACTTTAGGATGGAGGGAGTGGAAGAGAACCATAAGATGAGTCTGGTAGTGATGTATCTGCAAGGTACTACACTATAGTGGTACCATAATCTGGATAAGGTGAGAGGAGGCCTAGGAGAGGTTAGTTGGGATGAGTTGAAGTTAGAGGTCACTAGGAGGTTTGGGGAGTTTGTTTATGATGATCCATTAGATGAGTTTGAGGCAGGTTCGAAGTGTGCTAGACTACCAATCTAAGTTTGAGATACTCCTTGAAAGAGTTAATATGTCTGAATCTTATGCGATTACTCTGTTTTTGAATGGATTGAGGCTGCAAATCTTAGCAGTTGTGAGAATGTTTGTTCCCAATACTCTGGCTCATGCCTATGCCTTAGCTAAAATGCAAAAAATAACAGTGAGAGTTAATCAAAGAAGGAGTAGAAAGTATGTGAGACCTCTTGTGATGAACAAACTTGCCAATCCCATAGCTCCACTAGTCAGGTTTGAAAATAAGTCACTAAGAGGGGGAAATGTAAGCTCTTTTGGAGGTTCTAGAGGAGGAAAGCCATAGCTGGTAGTGAACCAAGAAGGAGGGAAGTATAAAGGGCACTTCAAGTCTAAAGCTGAGATTGAAGAGCAAAGAGCTAAAGGATTGTGGTTTTATGATCGAGAAAAGTTTGTACCAGGGCACCGATGTAGTGGAAGAGGCAGACTATACATGGTAGAGTATCCTGAAGGAGAGGAGGAGGAAGAAGTGTGGGAAGAGAAACATGATCCATGCAAAGATACTAAACTCAAGGAGGATGGCACAACAGTTGAGCTATAATGTAGAATGGTATAGAGCAATGAAGGTGAGAGTGACATGGAGAGGAAATGGAGTGTTCAATGATTTGCAGAGATTTCACATGGACAATGCAAGGAAAGAGGTTTGTATCTAATGTGCTGGTGCTAAAGTTGGGAGGATATGACATGGTCTTAGGTGTTCAGTGGTTGGAAACCTTAGGTGATATAAGGTGGAACTTTAAGGAGCTACGAGTGGACTTTGCTTTCCAGGGGAGTCGAGTGGTATTAAGAAGATCCCACAAGTCCAGATTGAGAGAGAGTTCTACAAGGATCTTGTTCAAGATGATGATGATGGAAGGGGAAGGATTTCCATTGGAGTTTGGACTCAGAGGAGGCAACCCATGCTGAATTTTTGCCAAAAGTAGCAAAGGTTTTAACAAAATTTGAGAATGTTTTCAAGAACTTTGTTGCCAGCCCACTTATAGGGAATATGAACCAGGGCACCAACCAGTGAATATTCAGCTCTATAGGCAATCAATGGAGCATAAAGATAACACTGAGAAACTAGTGAAGGAGATGCTATAGTCAAAAGTTATACAAAATAGTCAGAGCTATTTTGCTTCTCCTGTTGTCCTTGTTAAAAAGAAGAATGGATCATAGAGGTTTTGTGTGGATTACAGAGCCTTGAATGACCTTACTATCAAAGACAAGTACCCCATCCCAATCATAAAGAGTTGTTGGATGAACTAGGAAGAGGTAGATAGTTTTCCAGGATTGATCTAATATCAGGGTATCACCAAATCAGAATGCACTCTTTATATGTGTATAAGATAGCTTTTTGGACTCATGAAGGTCACTATGAGTTTCTCATTATGCCTTTTGGCCTTATAAATGCCATTGTCACTTTTCAGAGCACTATGAATGAGACTTTCAAGCCCTATCTCACAAAGTTTGTGCGCATTTTCTTTGATGACATTTTAGTTTACAGATCAACCTTGGAGGATCATGTAGAGCACATGAGAGTCATCTTATCACTCTTGCAAGAAGGAGAATTTTATGCAAAGTTGTTTGATGAGTGTGAAAAATACTTATTATTCGTGTCCTTTTAGCAGGTTACTCTTAGTATTTTAGGTTGATTTATTTGCATTTTAGATGTTGTAGTGTTACTTTTTGTTCATTATGTGTTTTTGTAAAGTTTATCATTTTTCATTGAGTTTGATTATTTTTAGGAGCCTATTTGAGGACAAGTAGAGGATGATCGAGCGGACATGCGAAGACAAGAATAAGACGAAAGATACGAAGGTGAAGAGTGCAAAGCATGGGTAGCTAGCGCACGCCAAGGAATATGGCGTATGCCAAGGAGCTATTACTCGAACAACTATTCATGCAAATGACCAAGCGCACTCGTAGAAGGAGAAAACTGAAGACTTGGTGCACACCAAGTGAAGCTAGCGTACGTAGGGTAGACTAACAGAAATGAAAAAAATTGGCTAAGTGTTGGACAAATAAATGGGGGCTAAAGCAAGTCAGCCTAAGTCTTTTATGGAGGAAGGGAAACACAGTTAGCTGACTTAGTAGATATTTTAGGAAGATATTTAGCTTAGGATATTTTAGTTTAGATATTTTATTAACTATTTGAGTATTAAGCTTAGTATATAGACTATTTTCCTTTCTAAATGAAAAAAGAGAGAAGTGTAAAAATAGATAAAAAAAACTACACCTCTCTCTCTCTTGGATGAGCTGTTGAAAAGGGAAAAAGACTTGAGACTTTGATAAGTCTTCTTCTTTTTTACTCTTTCTTTTGTTTAATAAATATATATTTTGTTCTTGTTATTGCTTTTGATATTTATATCAAGCATGTGTGAGTAGTTTGCTATGAGTTTGGTGCCTTAATGCCTTATATGTAGCCACGGTTTAGAGGAGTTAAAATGTGTAGGAACATATTCTTATTAACGAGCTTATTGCCATGCTTTGACTTGCTTGATCACCAAGCCTTTATACTTAGTTAAATCTTGAGACCGAAAGGAGATAGGTTAGATGGAGATGTTAGTTTGATGATTTGTTGCTTTGAAAGAAGAGAAATCTTCCTTAGCTACTGGTTGTCCTTTGAGTGATATGATTAGTTAGTGTTTAGCTAAGTTTATATGGCTTTTGGGGGCGAAAGTACATCTTGCCATTATAAGCTTAATTAAGGATCGACTTAGACCAATCTAGCGCGAAAGTGTAGATTGGTCACCTTTGAAACACTTGGACCATGTAACATGCTTCAAATACCCCCTGAATCAATCGGTTACATTGGTTTTCAAGGTACTTAGCTCACTTTTGTCTTTTAAGTTGTTTAAAATCTATTTTGTAAACAAACTATCTAAGTAGTAGTTCTACTTTGCTCTTCATATTTGTGTTTTAGACTTTAGATCATGTGTTCAACAAACCAAATTTCATAATCTAATCCTAGACTAGTAAGTAAACCAAAGAGTAGGCCTAAAAAACTAAATCCCTGTGTATGACAACCCTTACTTACTTATTGCTACAATTTGCTACAATTCTGTTGATAAATTGGTGCATGCCAGCCCCCTTGGTGCATGCCAGGCTTGTTCATCCGAGAGTCTTTGGCTCATGCCTAGTGCAGTTGGCGTGTGCCTGAGCTTCATATTGGTCAAGGGTTGGTGCACACAAACCTAGTCCAGCATATGCCAGGTTGAGGTAGTAGGTGCATGCCAAAGGACTCGGCGTATGCTAGATAGACTTAACGGATGACTGATCATCCGATGTTAAGCAGCATTAAGGTAGAATAGGTAGCGAATCCCATTTGCGATCAATTGGCACTATTGTCGAGAATTGAGATATAGACTCCCAATTCGTTTTATGAACTTGGTTTAGGATATTTTTGTTTACTTTTTATTTTTACTTTTTAACCAAGTGACTTATCTTGCTTGACAAGTTACATGCATGCCCTTAACCCGTTCCACCAATTATTCTACGTTAGAAATTGAAGTGGACATAGCATGGTTAGAAATGTCACTGCAAATGGAGAGATAAGAGAAAGAAAGAATGGACCAAAGGCAAGAAAGTCAAGGGGACAGAGTTCTTGGTCCTTGACCTTCTCTAATGGACCATGGAAGACCAATATATGAAGGAGCTTTAATCAAAATCCAATGACCAGCTATTAAAGCCAATCACTTCAAAATTAAGCTAGTCGTGATTTATATGCTTCAAGCTTCGGGTTAGTTCTATGGATTGCCTACTGAAGATCCTAATGAACATCTGGGGAACGTCATGGAATTAGCTGATAACTTTAAGTATCCTGGAGTGTCTAATGATGTTGTAAAGATCATAATGTTTCCTTATACGCTAAGGGGCAAGGCTAAACTTTGGTACAAGCAACTCAAAGGTACTTTAATAACCACCTGGGAGCAATTGGCAAATGCTTTTCTTGAAAAATATTTCCCATACTCAAAGACTAACAAGCTCGTTAAGGAGATCACCAACTTTGAACAATACGAAGGAGTGTCTTTAAGTGAAACTTAGAAGAGATTTAAGGATTTGCAACAAAAATACCCATACCATGGTTTGTCTAAGGAGTCCCTACTTAAGTCTTTTTATTTCAGCCTGTCACTAACAACAATGGTAACTACTGATTCAACTTTTAATAGAAATTTCCTGAGAAAGGAAAGGGGTGAAGCCCACAATATTCTAGAAGAGCTGGCATCAACAAATAGGATAATCACCAATGAGAGGAAAAAACAACCCATCAGAGTCTTAAGGGAAGTAACTGTGCGAAGTAAGAGAAGAGGAATGATTGAACTTGATGCTTCCTTATCTTTTCAAGCTCAATTGGATTTAATGGCAAAGCAGTTGTGTGATTTAACCCTAAACAAAGTTGATGCTATGGTTGTACAACAAAATTGCAAAATATGTGGAAACATTGGCCATGAGATTAGTCAATGTTCCATGATGAACCAACCTACAGAGTAGATCAATTTTGTTAGTAGTCAAGGAGAAGGAGGAAACTGAATGGGAAACAACCCATATTCCTCTACATACAATCCTAGATGGAGAAATCACCCTAACTTCTCATAGAAAGAGAGAAACAATGATGACAGTATGGCAATCATTCCTAATAAAGGATTACCTTTACGTGTCTCACAACAAGGACCACCACCTGGTTTTCAACCACATAGGTTTTTAGGAGAAAGAATAGTAGCACTTGAGGAGAGATTTGACAAGGTTAAAAAGTTCATCCAACAAATTGTAGAATCATCTAACAACCAAAGTCAAATTTTGAAGGTATTAGTGGCCTAAGAAATAAGGTAGAATAATTTGGAACAATTTCTAAAAAGGCCAGCAAATGCCATGCACAACATGGAAGTACAACTTGGGAAAATTGCAAAGACAAATACCCAAAGAGCATCTGGCTCTCTCCTAAGTTCTACCAAAGAAAATCCTCGAGGCCAAGTTAATGCAATCTCCTTGAGAAGTTGCAAGGAATTAGCTTCTTAATTAGTCAAAGAGAAGGCTATGGAGAGTGATGTAAAGAATCCAAATAAAGATAAGGAGGAAAACGTTTAAAGAGATAAGGTCTCGCAAGAAGAAATTGCAGAGGAAGAAGAAGTGTACGTACCACCACCACCAATGATCCTCATTCTACTGTATCCTTAGAGGGTAAAGAGAAAGTTAGGGATGGATGATAAATTTCTCCGTTTCATGGAGAAAATGAAGAACATTCAAATAAGTGTCTCTTTCCTACAGATGCTAGATCAAGTTCCACACTATGCGAAGTATCTAAAGGAACTCGTCACTAAGAAAAGGAAGTGGGAAGATGGAGAGACAGTCACCCTCATAGCTGATTGTAGATCTTTAATCTCAAAAAATCTTTTGATGAAGCTAAAAGATCTGGGGAGTTTTACAATTCCCTATTTCATTGGTGAAATCGAGTTTTTAAAATGTCTCTATGATTTAGGCACAAGTATCAACTTGATGCCTTTGTCTATATTTCAAAAACTAGGTTTGTGTGAAGTTAAGCTAACTAAACTATTAAGAAGCTATTCGGTGTGGTTGAGGATGTCCTGGTGAAGATTGACAAGTTCATCTTCCCAGTTGACTTTATGGTTCTCGATTTCTCTGAGGACAAAAACTATCCACTGATTTACAGCAGACCCTTCCTCAACACAACACATGCATTGGTAGATGTACATAATAGTATATTGGTACTCCGAATTAGAGATGAGAAGGTTGAGTTTAACATGACAAGTGTTATGCGCCATCCTCTTGATGAAAGGATATGCATGAAAATTAATATTGTGGATGAGTGTGTCCTCGAGTTCTACAAGGAAAATATCTCTAAAATTAAGGATAAAGAACAAGAGAAAGAAGAGGAGGATATTGTGGAATAAGTAAAGGATGAAGTTGACAAGAAAGGTCTACTTAAGGAGCTCAAACTTCATTTGAAATATTGGACTCCACCCTCGATTGTAAAGGCTCCTTCCTTAGAATTGAAAGAGCTACCTTCGCATCTGAGATATGTATTCTTAATAGATGGAGGGAGGTTACTGATTATTATATCAAACAAGCTCACTAAAGAGGAAGAAAGGAAAGTGCTTAGAGTTGTGAATAAATGGGTTGAGGCTATTGCTTGGCAAATATCTGATATCAAGGGGATAAGCCCAGAAATTATGATGCACCATATTCACATAGAGGATGGAGTGAGGCTGAGGGTAGACCAGCAAATGAGACATAATCTTAACATGAAGGAGGTTGTTAAGAAAGAAGTGATAAAGCTCTTCAAGGCTAGAATTATTTATCCATTTTTGGATAGTGAGTGGGTTAGCCCAATCCATTGTGTTCCTAAGAAAGAGGGAATGACTATTGTGATATATAAGGAAGGGGAGCTCATTCCAATAAGAACTATGACTGGATGGAGAGTGTGTGTCGATTACTGTAAATTGAATGATGCCACACAAAAAGATCATTTTCCATTTCCATTCATTAATAAAATGTTGGAAAGGATAGTAGGGTATTCTTATTGTTGCTTTTTGGACGAGTACTCAGGGCACAACCAAATTATAATATTATACCCCAGAGATCAAAAGAAGACATCTTTCACCTGTCCTTTTGGTATTTTTGCATATCGTAGAATGTCTTTTGGATTAAGTTGTGCCCTAACAACATTCCAACGTTGCATGGAGTCTATCTACTGAGAGATGAATGAGAAGATTATGGAAATCTTCATGGATGACTTCTCTATTTTTGATGACTCATTTGATCATTGTCTTGACAACCTAATCAAAGTATTGGAGAGATGTGAAGAAAAGAATCTTGTGCTCAACTGGGAAAAATACCATTTTATGGTAGAAGAAGGAATAGTCCTTGGGCACAAGATTTCTAGAGCTTGAATAGAAGTTGATAGAGCTAAGACAGAGGCAATAGAGAAGATGGATGCACCAATCATAGTTAAAGGAGTTAGAGCATTTTTGGGTCATGCCAGATTTTATAGAAGATTCATCAAGAACTTCTCTCTAATCCTAAAGCCTCTAACAAATTTGCTAGTTAATGATGTATCCTTAAACTTTGATGAGCACTGCCTTAAGGCATTTGATGCTCTAAAGAAAGCTCTTATCATAGCTCCCGTGATTTCATTACCAGATTGAAAGCTTCCATTTGAATTGATATGTGATGCAAGGGATCTCACTTTGGGTTGTGTTCTGGGACAAAAGAAAAAAGGAAAGCTCCACATCATCTACTATGCAAGTAGAGTACTAGCAGGAGCTCAACTCAATTATATAACCATAGAAAAGGAGATACTTTTGGTTGTTTATGCGTGTCACAAATTCAGGCTATACTTGCTTGATTTAAAAGTTATAATTTATACTAACCATGCGGCTTTGAGATATCTATTCCCAAAGCAAGATGCCAAGCCTCGCTTGACGTGCTAGATTTTATTACTCTAAGAATTCGACTTATCCATCAAGGATAAGAAAAGAGCAGAAAATGTTGTCACATATCATCTATCTAGGTTAGAGAAAAGCGACAGTATAGAGATTAAAGGGAAGATTAAAGAAGAGTTTTTGGATGAAACTCTCATGACAATGAGTAGAGTTGAAGCTCCAGGTATGCAAATTATGCCAACTTTTTAGTTGGAGGAATTATTCCTACAGATCTGTGTTATCCCCAAAGAAAGAAATTTTTATGGTATGTTCAGATGTATGTGTGGGATGATCCGTACCTTTTCAAGAGGTGTAGTGATGGGATTCTTTGATGTTGGATTGCCGATTGGGAAGTAGCAAACATTTTAGAGTAATGCCATAATACTCCTTACTTAGGTCATTATGGAGCTACAAGAACCGCATCGCGAGTCTTTGAATATGGATTCTATTGATCTTTTATCTTCAATGATGCACATAGTTATATTGAGTAGTGTGACCACTACCAAAGAATGAAAAACATCTCAAAGAGGGATGAGATGCCTTTATCTGGAATTTTAGAGATTGAGCTCTTTGCTGTTTGAGGATTGGACTTCATAGGACCTTTCCTAACATCATATGGCAACAAGTATATCTTGGTAGGAGTAGACTATATTTCAAAGTGGGTAGAAGCTTTGGCGTCACCAACAAATGATGCTAGAGTAGTTATTCGATTTCTTAAGAAGCTCTTCTCGAGATTTGGAGTGCCGCGAGCAATTTATCAGCAATGATGGGTCATATTTCTACAACAAGCATTTTGAAGTCCTGCTAAAGAGATATGGGGTAACGCACAAGGTGGCAACACCTTATCACCCCCAAACTAGTGGATAGGTTGAGCTTTCAAATTGAGAGCTCAAGAAAATCTTGAAAAAGATGGTCGGTACAACAAGGAAGGATTGGTCGAACAAGCTTGATGATGCCTTATGGAATTATCGAATGGCATTTAGAATGCCAATAAGAATGTCACATTATAGGCTTGTTTATGGCAAATCATGCCATCTTCTAGTGGAGCTTGAGCATCATGCATTTTGGGCAATTAAGATCCTGAATTACGATTACAAAAAGGCCAAAGAGTGCAAAATTCTCCAATATGAGGAGTTGGATGAAATGTGAGACTTGGCATTCGAGAGCTCAAGACTCTACAAGGAAAGGACCAAGAGAAGATATGATGCCCACATTATTCGGGGTAGCATGTTCTTCTCTACAATTCGCGACTAAGACTCTTCCAAGAGAATCTCAAATCCAAGTGGAGCGGCCCCATACCAAATTGTAAAGTGTTTCCTTTAGGAGCACTTGATTTGAAAGATAGCAAGGGGTTAGTCTTTACAGTCAATAGCGAATGATGCAAAATCTACATTGGAGTGGACGACATTAATTGAGATACGAAGGTGTAATTGGTTAATGTGCCATCTAGTATGTGAACGATTGGAACAAATTCAACATAATGCCTCTTTTACCTACAGAGAATAAAGAACAGGATATTTTGCACTAAGTATATTCTTCTAATTAGTGTCTTAGTTTCTACAAAAATTCTGATTGACGTTTGCCTAATCATTCTCCGTATAGTGAAAGAGACTTTGTGAATTGAGCGATGAGACGAAAACTTCTTGAGACACTCCAGAGGAACATCAAATAATGCCTACAAGAGGAGGATTGTTTTGATGATTTTGTTTGTGGGTAATGATGTTAAAGTAGGGGTGATTAATCATGCAAGTGTGTTGATAGATATGTTTGGAAGTGTTGATAGAACCTTTGAAAGGGGGTTACTTGGTTGGTTTTAAATGAGAATTTGGCATGAGTAGGGACTGCCATGACCTCTTTTATGTATGACTATGGTTCTATAGATGTTGTATAGTTACATAGTATTTATATGTTCTTAGAAAAACAAGTGGACAACCAACGAGTCGAATCGCTATGGAAGTTTAGGTTTATGAACTTGGAGGAAGTTAAGGTGAGTGGATAATAGGTTCATGAAAACCAATATTTATATGTTCTATATTCGTTGTTATTTTAAAACTGGAAAGTGAATAAACTATGCCTTGTAGCTGCACCTGCATCTCAGAAAACTGATCATAAAGGTGGTGCAGATCTACCTGTTGGCCTGAGGCTTGAGGCCTGAGGGCTAGGTCCATCATCCTACTAGCTGGGACCTGCTCTGTCTGGATGCCTGGGACCCTGCTATCTCTGCTCAGGCACTAGCATAGTTGCCTTAAGGCAATCTTAGACTGCTCTCCTCTCCTCCTAGGGCTTGTACTCGACTATCTCCTCTCCATCTCTCATCGTCTTCTAGATCAACTTGCTGTAATAAAGCTTCTCGATGTTAAGCGACACTGTCTTAATGATAGTCCCTTTGAAAGCTGCAAACTTCTCAGAAAAAAAGTGACATGGAATGCGGGAGATACTATAGCCCAAGTACAAACTATTTGGTCTATCCTCAATCATACGTACAAAATAATCTATGACCATATCGAATATACGAAAAAGGCTCCTCATAGCGCAAGCAATGAATGGCATAAAGATGTGAAATGAGATTATGGGGTCGGAGGTTCGATCCTTACTCTTACCAAATTTTCCACATTTTTGGACAAAAAATAAACTTTAAATAAAACTGTTCAACAATACAAATCACAAAATCTGAGTAACTTAGTTGGCTACAAAGCATGATGTGTGAAAAGGAGGTCGTAGGTTCGAGCCTTACCCCTGCCAAATTAGGAAGTGCAAGTTTTTTCCTATTTTTTGACAAAAGAACACTTTAAATAAAATTGTTTAACAGTAATAACCAAGAGGTCAGGAGTTTGAATCCAGACAGCAAAATATGTCCAAAACCTCATTTTTAATTGAGAGATTAATCAGAACTGAGCTGAGCTGAGGGAGATATGTCCAACATAAGATCTTCATTTGTGATCTTATAACTTGATATAGTTCGTAATTATTCCTATTATTATCCCATATGATTATGAGCCTTATACGATGTTCACGTTTACCCATATATTTATGAGGTCTTTGGGACCGCATATGGTATGCATGAAGTCTTTGGGGCTTATGCCATGTGTCTTACTCTTTGGGACCGTCTATGCGCATATGACTTATGTTTATGTTGCATTTATACTTGTGCAGCATTATGCCTTATGTTGTGATGTAATGGCTGGCTCATAGCTCTTATGTTCTCTATATTATGTATTTTATGACTATATGTAATTATTATGTATTATGATTTCGTACAACACCAAATGTAACCCATTGACATTCATTAACCTTATAAGACGTACTATCTACTCACTAAGCTTGTCTCACCATTCCTTTTAATTCATTTTCTAGTTAGGAGTTGGTGACGTCAAAGAGCTTTATATAGTTGTGGATGCTTGTATGCTTGAGGTCGGGCCAACGAAATGTATTTTGGTTATTTTGAACTTGTAGTATGTTTTATGTAGTGGATGAGTTAGATGGTTATATAGTTGTGAGGTTTGTGAGGTAAAATATAGTCGGGGGGTCTTTTCATTGGGTTGTAATGGGGCTTAAGGTCAAGGTGAGGTAAAATATTTGGATGGGTAGCTAAACCACCCAATCCGAGGACATATCATAAATGCAACTAATCACTCATCTAATCTAAACATCCTCACAAAAGATAAATTAAGCACACTCCCCAAATAAACCAATGAACTAAGACCAAGAAGCACAAGCTTTGCCTAGAAACCATTCCTTATTCAACTTCATTTTTATTTTCTTTTTTTAATCTTACATTTATTCACAAACTTCAAACAAACTATACAAATTTAGCATGTTCTAGACAAAAACTTGGCTTCTTAAATGGCCATATAACTCAAAAATCCCAACAACATAACCCAAATCAAGTCTAAGCTACCAACTATACCCAATATAGAAGGTAGATATAAGGCTTATAATTGGCTTACTTATAATATTTTCAAAGAATAGCTTAGCTCAACGAGTTAAAACAATGGATACATAAGGGATTTTGGCTCTAAATGCTCTAGGCTCAATATCAAAGAATGTCCCCATTATTTCACTAACTTCCATATAACCTAGATTATGATAAGTACTAGTAGGATACCTCGATCAACTGACTCTAGTATGCATCTCATGAAAAATATAGAGACTGGCGTCTCTTCCTTCAGCTTAAATACTCAAAAGATGCACTCATCAACTATCTAGTCTAGTCTATATAGTGAGACCACTAGTCTAAACAACAGAGTGTGAGGTTTCTACCAATTCCTAGGCTTTGTGCTCGAATTAAATCCCTAACTAAGGATATGATAAAATTAAAATACAAGCTGAAAATTTTTGAAAAATTCATGCCAAGTCTAAACCTACACAAAATAACCTAAAATCCTAAACAACCTAGATAAAAGGAGGATTCCTAGAAGGAACCCTCCCCCACACTTGACTGACACATTGTTTTCAAGGTGTCTAAAACATGTAAACAAACAAACATACATAATTTATAATCACGCAAATTTAAAATATAAACAAAAGAACAAAAGTCAATAAACAAAGAAAGTAAACAAAGAAAGTAATCATCTGTAGGAGGAGGTGGGAATGTGAAGCTGCCACCGAAGTTCTCCGCCCAAGTGCGCATCCACTCTATGTGCACTTAGGTTTGCACATACTACACCTGTTGCTCCTCCCTCTAAGCTCTCTACTACACCTCCAAATGAGCATTCCACTCAAACTGGCACTTCCAATTTGCCGTATGAGTCACTGCAATGTCTTGTAGCTACACCTGCATCTCGGAAAATCGATCATAAAGGTGGTGCAGATCTACCTGTTGGCCTGAGGCTTGAGGGCTAGGTCCCTCATCCTACTAGCTGGGACCTGCTCTGTTAGGATGCCTGGGACCCTGCTATCTCTGCTCAGGCATTAGCTTAGTCGCCTTAAGGCAATCTTGGACTGCTCTCCTCTCCTCCTAGGGCTTGTACTCAACTATCTCTTCTCCATCTCTCATCATCTTCTTGATCAACTTGCTGTAATAAAGCTTCTGGATGTTGAGCGACACAGTCTTAATGATAGTCTCTCTGAAAGCTGCAAACTTCTCAGAAAAAAGTGACATGCAATGCGGGAGATACTATGGCCCAAGTACAAACTCTTTGGTCTATCCTCAATCATACGTATAAAACAATCTATGACCATAGCGAATATACGAAAAAGGCTCCTCACAGCGCAAGCAATGAATGGCATAAAGATGCGAAACGAGATTATGGGGTCGGAAGTTCGATCCTTACTCCTACCAAATTTTTCACGTTTTTGGACATAAAAATAAACTTTAAATAAAACTGTTCAACAATACAAATCACAAAATCTGAGTAGCTCAGTTGGCTACAAAGCATGACTCGTGAAAAGGAGGTCGTAGGTTCGAGCTTTACCCCTGCCAAATTAAAAAATGCAAGTTTTTTCCTATTTTTGGACAAAAGAACACTTTCAATAAAATTGTTTAACAGTAATAACCAAGAGGTCAGGAGTTTGAATCCAGACAGCAAAATATGTCCAAAACCTCATTTTTAATTGAGAGATTAATCAGGACCACTGATTGTTGTGTTGTCCGATTTCTTTGGCGTCCAGTGATTTAGATTCCAGCGATAAGCATTGCCTTTTAAAAGATCTTTACCTAACTCAACCGTCTGCAGCAACTGCAACATTTAGCTAATACCGATGATGGGCACGAACAAAACTAAAAGAAGTATACGAGGTCAATTGTAAGAATCGGAAAATCTATTTGACAACTCAGAAGAACCTTATCCATACGTCAAACCTTAACCATCTGGAAGCAACAATAAGATACTGAAAATGATCTAACAACATCTTCAAGTAACTTGTAATTCCTACAGATGCATTGGTTGCCATCCAATGTCCCTCAAGCAGGAGACGCAGATAAAGCCATATTTGGTCGCCACAACAGAACGTTATGGAGATTTCACAACGAATTTTCCCTCTGACCTCCATGCCATTCCCGACTTGGAGAGCGTTTGCTGTGTTGAGGTTCTAAGAGTACAAGATCATTCTGCATGGAAGCCATCATTTGTCAGGAAGCAAAGACTTTAACATCATTGAAGAATCGATTCACAGTTACTCTGCAATGGTAAAGAAGGGTGAAAGCGAAGAACGGAAATACAGAACATTAACTTATTTGTAGTTTTTCGATGATCACACTCATTAGTGAGGTAAGTAACACCTTCACAGATTAGACTTGTAAACAATAACATCCTAAATCGAGGCATTACGAATAACATCCCTACCTACCCATTCCACATTAAAACCTTAACATGCGAATCCTTGTCATGAAAGACAAGCAGTTAATGTTTCAGTTCCGGAAATTATGTACTTGGCAACGTACGCTCAACAAGTAAACTTATCAGCTTTGTCATCAGGGATTTCAATGGAAAATTCTTCCACAAAAGCCATTCCACCTTGTCCAGGATGTTTAGGGACAAACCTTTCTGGAAATGAGCAGTTAAAGTAACCTGTGGAACATTCAAACAAAAAATCAACATAAGCTCCTGTGAAGAAAACTCAAACCTTTGCAAAAGAACATATAACTAAAAAAAATACCACGTGAGAGACAAGAACAAAACGTGTTTGTATCTCTTTCCCTTAGATAGGCATAGAAAGTTCTCTCAAGTCTCCAGGACATTTAAGTGGAAAAAACCGGTCCTGTTTCGTTATTACGTGAGCAGGGATTTAAAATGTGTATATTCAGTTGCATTTTCTATGTAGAGATTATATATACAGATAATATACAATTCTAGAATAATTCCAACTAGTATATTTACAACTGTGAGCATGATTGTAGGCTATAGATTTGCATCAGTTAAGGTAGTGTCGATATGGTATGATCTTGTAATCAATATAAGCAGCAGTTACGGGATGCTGAGATTGTGGGAGGGCAGTTGGCCGCAATCGTGAGTTATTTTTTTATTACGTCCCCGCACGCGTGAAACGGATGAACCCTGAACCCTAAACTCTGAACCAAAACCAAAGAATAGATGCGGATGTGCATGGCTATCTGATCTCAGTAAAGACTAAAGCAACGTAACCTCAAACACAACTACAGTAATAGTGTAAGATTTGAGTGAAATTAATTGATAGATGTTGGAAATTAATAACTCTTTTTGGTACTTCCCACTAATTCGAGGAGTAATTGATAATTTGTCACTGCTGTTTAGGAAAATTAGGGTTAAAACGTTATTCCTACACCTAAAAAACTCACAAAATTTTCCTGCAATGTGAAGGAGAAGAGACCAACCAGAAGGAAAGAGACCAAGAAAGAACAAACGGAAGAGAAACGGCCGTGCTAGAGCTTAGGAGTAAGATTGATTTTACCTTTTTGTCCTTTTACTCGAAATTGTGCACATCAAGAACGACTCACAAATATTATTTCCAAAGTTGAGAAGGATGACCTTGTTAATTCAGAACTTCCAGAAGATTAAAGTAGGGATTTTGAGTTTGTAGTGTAAGTCTTGCCTCTTTCGCTATTCGATTTAGATTGTATATCTCCTATAGAGATTAACTCGATTCTATTTAGGTCTTCGTAAACAAAAAAAGGGAGGGGGCAAGTCTAGGGACGTGGGACTAAGGACTATTAGAGGTAAGTGAATTTTGTCCTTATTACGTGATTGATATGTATTGTTGACTATTGGATTCAAATTACTGATTTTTTGGATTTTTTGGATTTGCAGATTTGTATTGTGATTTCGAATTTCTGGTTTCGGATTCTTGAAATTGGATTCAAATTGATGAATGTTAATTAGGAATTGTTGGAATTGAATTCAGATTATTGATTGTTGATTTGGGTATGTGATTGATATGATAAAATAAGATGCAGGATGGTCCTATACCAAGTGGACCCTGTAGTTTGTACATATTGCATGAGAGGTTCCTGGGTAACCTAAGGTATGTGTGATCAAATGGACAGGGAGTGTGTGGACTATCTAGACTCATGGAGGGAATACCTTTCCATTTAGTGGGCCCGCGTTGTAGGAATGGAGGGTATTTATCTGTGCCCCACGAGAATTTCAATATGATGAGCGTGGACTCTAGAGCTCCGTAATCGTGATTGTTATTATGGAATGTTAAGAATGCTATGATATGTTGCTGTATTGTGGAATGGTTGAGAAGTGTTGTAGAGTTTCTTACTGAGTTTATGACTTATCATAATTATTTTGTTACATTTTTATAGATGTCGGGATGTCGGACCGAGAGTAGAGGTCATAAATGAGGAGATCTGCATGCATCATCCAGACATTTTCTTTTTGTTTTAAATTTGGATTTCAGACCGTTTGTTATTAGTTTACTTCAATAATTCCAATTTTTTATAATAAAGGCATTTGTCACATTTATTTCAGGATCGTGATAAATAATAGTCTGATATCCAGTCTCAGTGGAGAATCATGACACCGAGGTTGTTTTCTTGCTGACTAGGAAATTAGATTGGAGCCAATGAACATTGCGTACATGATTGTTCATCGCCTGTTAATGGGACCAACAGTCCAATCTGCGTCACTTTAAGCCGAGAGAGTTAGATCCTTTGATGGCTTAATATAGAGGCCAAAATTGATTGTTCCGTATAAGTAGTAGAGTATCCGTTTTACATCTATCTAGTGAATTGCAGCAAGGTTGTGGATGAATTGAGTAGCCTTGTTAACATTGAATGTTATTTAGGACGGGTGATGCCATTGTATTAAAGACAATCGACTACCTGGCGATATAATATTGGATCAAACCTAACAAGAACCTATTGTTCAATAGTAATGGCTGGGATAGAAAGAGCTTTGCATTCAGCCATCTTAGCCTTGCAGAGAATGTCACGAACATACTTGCTTTGAGACGAGGTAAAATTTGTGTTCGGCTAGCTTTGATGTCCATAAACTATGACAAGGCTCTACGATCCTTGACCGAGAAGTGGCTACACAAGAACTTCAGCAGCTGGTTAAGAATAGTAGGATATGGATAGTGATACGAACCCCGGTAACAATGCGATGAGACCAAGCCACAAAACATGTAAAATCCAAGATCATTCTAGATGAGCTTACGATGGAAGAACCATAGTATAAAGATGTGACACGCTGTTTGAGTTGAAACAAAAAAATTATAATAAGTCATAGATGTCATAAACAGCAATGAAGAATCGCTTGGTAAGTCGAAGAAAAACTTGACAGAATTGCTCCACTGTGCTCGCAAAGTTCTGAGAACCAAGGTAGAGAAAAAGTCTACGGTATGGCTGAAAAAAACAAGTATGGGCTCTCATAATGGTATGCTTATTCTTATTGCATTAACCATTATAAATAGACTCTATATTACAAAGAGATTACAAATCAAAATAGCTCCTGAAAAAGAACAAGTATGGCTGTAACTAGAAACTAAATAGGAAACAACTCCAAATCTTTTAAGAAGGCTACCTATGTGATAATCAACCCTAATGAAATAAAAAGTTGATGAATTATAATTTCTTAATCAGAACTAATGGCTGAAATAATACTTCCTAAACAAAATTGTTGAATTTGAGAAAACAAATCGGCAGTGTTGAAATTTCCTTCTTCGATGTGAATGAATGCCCAATTTAGTAGCTCTTCTAAAATGAAATTTACTGAACTCCACTTCAATCAATTTCTTCAAAATAAACTTGGAAATCATTCTGTTAAGTCATAACTAAAGAATTTTGTGTGTGCTCTCAAACATGGTAAGATTGGCACTTGAAAATAATATATGAGTGTTGTTGATATTCATATCATGTCCTTATTCTTAAAAAGAATTTATCTTCAAATCTGCACAAACAATGCATTCTCGATAAATAATAATGTTAGAATGAGGTTTAATTTTTGAACTTCATGACTACACTTGATATCTCCCGTTGTAACAAAATACATAATTAGAATAAAAGTAATCAAAATTTATCTCCAAATTGAAGGATAAAGAAATTCTCTTATGAATAACTCTTTCTACTATCTTCTAAATATCCCACAAGTTGGTCAATGGTGATCTTCCAAAATAATCAAACTTGTTAATTCCAATTTTTTATTTATTCTTATCATTAGAATTCGGAGAAATGTAAGTTATGGCATAAACCTCTTCCTTGTCAACAGTTGTAACTAATTCCTCTGTTCACAATCATTAGGAATTATGCCCCTCTTCATGCTAAAGACAACTTTTGATTTATGGAACAGAGCTCTCATCTAAAGTACTCACATAGTATGCTCATAAAAATGATATCCATCAAATAAATCAATGAAATATTCTCCAAATTTCTCCCATGTCAAAACATCTTCAACAACTTATTCAAAAATGACATCTATACCAGAACAACACAACTTTTTCTCTATTTCACACTTAGCTTGAAAGTTGTTCTTACTATTTCCATCACCATTTCTTTTCAATAAAAATTAATTTTCCTTGCCAATAACATAAGCTTCTCCCCGCTAGCTTCATCGTCTCATGTTGTAACTTTATGTCTTCTTTCATAAATTTCTTTCATCAAAACTAAATCTCAACCTCCTTCACCTCTAGTCCTAACATTCCATGGTTGAGCTCTTTTAACCCTACAAATATTAGGAAAAGATTGTACCCACCCCAAACTTTTACACTCTATTCTCAATCACCTCCTTAAAGAAATACTTTATCGCACTCATTATAGGCCCATAAATTTTTATAGATCAGCCAATGATACATTACCTTCAAAAAATTGTAAGTAATTGTAAGAAATGATCTTGTACTTTAACTTTTTCAATTTTTTTTAACCTTGTTTTACTTTTTTTAGGCTATTGTCTTATATTCTTCTTTTCTTTTTTTTTGTTTTTTTAACAAAGAAACGATAAGAGTCAAACTAAAATTACAAAAAACAAAAGTAAAAGGTAGATAAACCAAAATAGGTTCTAAACTCTAATATCAAATTATACGAAACATGCCAAAATCATGACAATACCCGACCATAAAGCATAAAACACCCCTGGTTGTTCCAAATTAGTTTGTGATAAAAGATCAAAACTTGATGCCTACAACCAAAGAAGAACCTTGTGATAAAGACTGATACCTGCTATTTAAGTTAAAACAACAAATCTTGATATGTCATAGATACCAAAAATAGTGATGAAGAGCTGCTTGATAAGTTAAAGGTAAACTCAATGGAATCATAAAAGTTGACTTGTGGACTAATGCCCAAAGAGAGACGGTATAGTCTATCCTTACTCTGACATTGATATAAGATCATATTCGTGCCTAATATTTGACAAAAGAAATTCGTGACCAACAAATTCAACGATAACATCATTATCATGGATGAGAGCACTTAAAAATAGGATGTAGTTCAAGCATTTAGGACATACAAGACATTTGATAATTACATGAATGATTTTTCTGAGGGAAATAATATTGATCTGATATGGAGATTGGAAGTGTACGACCATTATTAAATATGACTTCTTTTGGACCTTTATACTCGAAATGGAGTGGGGGTTTGATAGGTTATGTAATGCATTGATATGAAATCAAGAATCCATGGATGTGATCAACTTGTCTCAACCCATTTAGTATACGGGCATTCTCTTGCAAAATGGCCAAACCTGATATAGTTGTGACATCTGAGTTGAGAATCATATAGGCCATGATTGGGCCCTAGGTTATACTTATGGCCTCCCTACCCACTCTGGTTAGTGGAGTTATACCCAACAACTGGTGGACAAAACTGGTGTTGAGGAGCGAGTGTAATTGACTAAGGGAACCATTGATGGCCTTTTTGGCCTCCTTGTTATCTTGAGGAGCTGGTATAATTGATTGAGGAAACCATTGGTGTTGGTTGAGTAGCTGCAGTTTGGCAAAGGTTCATCACCTTAATTTTCAGAAACCCATGAAGCACTTTTGATACAAGTATTAGTTTAGTAGGATAGATTTGTGTTCCATGAGTTAATAACTCATAGAGACACTCATCGGGACACCTCAACAAGAGGGTGCCTTCAGATCAACTCTAAAAAGATAGCTCAAGAAGAGATAAATACTGCAAGTTCTTTCTTGAATAAGCCTAGGGTCACAACTCATGCCTAGGGTTTCTTTCATTTCCGACATATATAGCTAGCCAAAATAGTCCAGAATTATAGGGAATATTCTATACAATAAACCCATAAAATCTCTATCTTTCTTGACCATAAAAATGGCTTAACAACAAGCCAAAAGTACAGGAATAATTAGCCACAGGTGGCAAAACCTGAGGGTGCAGGTATTAATCTTCCTTGGCAAATTGCACTTAGGCCCCTTTTGACCATGCGTCGCTCCTCAAATGGCCATACTTGCACGAGTTCTCTTTCTTGAAATGGCGTCATCATTTACTAGCTTGTGCTTGACTTAAATGCACGTGATCAGCAATAGTCATGTCCACGTTGCTCTTTCCTGCGTCCTTCTTGGTCAAATCTGTAGTGGACATCTTAACCTTCTCCTCTAACTCATCCTTCATACATAAGGTTTATGTCATGTCCTCTGGAATCCTAATGGCTAGCTGCGAAGAGGGAAGAAATTCCCCAATTCTGGGAAGAACCCTAACCCTAGGATTTCCCCTTCTCAATTGATCCTTTTTCTTCAGCAATTAAACCCAATTATAAGAGTTTATATCTTTAGCATCATCCACTCCTCCGATTAGACCACTCAATTCCACGTAATATCCCTCTCCTTTGAGTTTCTTCCCCACAAGGAACTGGTTGGGTACCTCTTTTTCAAGTCTTTAGCAAATTCCTAGGTCGCATCAAGTGTAGTGGATCCTTGCCACTGAATTAACACTTGAGTTGCTGCTTTGCTTCCTTTTTTACCCTTGATCTGCAGGGAGGTCAACTATTGCATGAGTTGGGTCTCTGATGTACTTCTTGTGCTGAGACACATGGAATATTGGGTGAATCTTAGCTCATGAGGGAACTGGAGTGCATACGCTACCTTCCTAACTTTATAGATCACCTTGTATGGCCCAAGCATCGAGGACTTAGCTTGTAATTAGATCGCTTTTGCACTGTCATCTACTTATAAGGTTGCAGCTTCAAGAATACACTATCACCTATCTGGAATTCACGTTTGGTCCTATGTTGTTACTCAACTGAACCATTCGTGCTTGGGCCTTTTGTAAAAATTGCTTTAATAGCCTCCTGGTTTCTTCTTAGGCCATCAAACACCTGTCCACATCTTTGATTCTAGACTCTCCTAAAAAATAGGGCAAATATAGGGGAGGGGGAACTTCATAGAGAGCTTTAAAGGGTTTTATGCTAGCTGCAAAGAGGAATGTGGTCTTGTACCACCATTCAGAAAGTATGAACCAGCTGCTGAAGTCATTTGGCTTCTCAAAACTCATGCACCTCAATTATGTCTCAACACAATAATTTACTACTTCAGTCTGACCATCTATTTGAGGGTGATAGGCTGTAGATGTTTGTAGGTCCACACCTTGCAATCTGAAGAGATCACTCTAGAATTGGCTCAAGAAGATCGTGTCTCGATCACTGATGATCACCTCTGGCATACCATGTAGCTTAAACACATGATCTATGAATTTTCTTGTAACCAAAGCAGCTGTGTAAAGATGAGTAAAGCAGATGAAGTGACTGTACTTGGTTAACTTGTCCACCACCACAAAGATAGTAGTGACTCCCCTCGAGTTTGGAAGTCTATTTATGAAGTCCATAGAGATGGTTTGCCATGCCTTGCTAGGGATCGGAATAGTCTGTGATAATCCTGGATAAACTGAGTTATCATACTTGTACCTCTAGCACACTTTGCAGGCTTGAATAAAGTTTCTTGTATCCTTCTCGATTCCCATCTAGAAGAAGAGGGTGTGTAACTTTTTCACTTTGGCTGTGACTCTAGAATGTCTATATTGTGGACTGGCATGATACATCTGGATGAGCTTCTTCCTGAAATTGAGGTCATTTCCCACCATCATTTTTCCCTTCCTGATGAGAACTTCATTCACCTGTTCATAGATGCTCTCCACCAGCTCACCTACTTGCAACCTGTTAATGAGTTCCTTCAGTTGAGGATATCATGACAGCTATGGATTATAGCAGATCCTAAGTCTTCAGTTTGGACAGTAGAAAGAATTGCAAGGTGACTTTCCTCCCCTTCATCTAACTTGGATAGTGCATCTGCAGCTCGGTTATCACTCCCCTTCTTGTAGCAAATTTCATAATCGTATCCCATGAGCTTGGAAAGCCAAGTGTACTGCTGATAGTTAATAGTCTATGTTAAAGTAGAAACTTCAAACTCCTATGATCTGTTTGAATCATAAATTGCCTTCTAATCAAATAATGGTGCTACTTGGTTATAGCAAGGACAATCACCATCAACTCTCTCTCATATGCTAATAGAGCTATGTACTTGGGACCCATTGATTTGCTAAAGCAAGCTATAGGGTGCTCTTCTGCATGAGTATAATCCCTACTCCCACCCTGGAAGCATCGGTCTCGACTTCAAACTTCTCATGAAAGTTAGGTAAGGCCAGAACATGTGTAGTTGTCATAGTTGTCTTTAGCTCGATAAATGCTTTTTAGATTCTTCTCCCTACTGAAACCCACTCTTCTTCAATAATTGAGTCAGTAGTTTGCTGATTAACATATAGTGCTTCATAAATCTCTTGTAATATCCACATAAACCCAGGAATCTCCTTAGTTGCTTCAGTATTTTGGGTCGAGGCCAAGCCTGCATAGCTTGCACCTTCTTCTGGTGAGTTGCAACGTTCCCTCTTCCAATGACATGTCCTAAATATTTAACAGAAATGGCTCCAAACTCACACTTGGGACAATGATCGCATATGGGATTTGCTACCTATTCTACCTTAATTCTGCTTAACACTGGATGATCGATCATCCATTAAGTCTGCCTGGCATACGCCGAGTCCTTTAGCGTGTGAATGCTCGCTCAACCTGGTGTATATTGGACTAGGTTGGCGTGCACTAATCTTTGACCAATCCAAAGCTCAAGCGCGCGCCAACTGCACCAGGTGCAAGCCAAAGGCTCTCAGATAAACAAACATGGCGTGCACCAAGGGGGCTGGCGTTCGCCAATTTATTAGCAGAATTGTAGAAAATTGCTACAATGAGTAAGTAAGGGTTGTCGTACACAGGGATTGAGTTTTTTAGGCCTACTCTTTGGCTTACTTATTAGTCTAGGATCAGATTATGAAGTTTGGTTTGTTGAACACACGATTTAAAGTGTAAAACACAAATATGAAGAGCACTAGAATTAACACTTAGATAGTTTGTTTACAAAATAGATTTTAAACAACTTAAAAGACAAAAGTGAGCTAAGTATCTTAAAAACTAATGTAACCAGGGGATATTTGAAGCATGTGACATGGTCTTAGTGTTTCAAAGGTGACCAATCTACACTTTCATGCTAGATTGGTCTAAATCGATCCTTAACTAAGCTTATAATGGCAAGATGTTCTTTCGCCCCCAAAAGCCATATAAACTTAGCTAAACACCAACTAATCATATCACTCGAAGGACAACCAGTAGCTAAGGAAGATTTCTCTTCTTTGAAAGCAACAAATCATCAAACTAACATCCCTGAAACCTATCTCCTTTCGGTCTCAAGATTTAACTAAGTACAAGGGCTTGGTGATCAAGCAAGTTAAAGCATAGCAATAAGCTCGTTAATAAGAACATATTCCTAGACATTTTAGCCCTTCTAAATCGTGGCTACATACAAGGCATAAAGACACCAAACTCATAGCAAACTACTCACACATGCTTGATATAAACATCAAAAGCAATAACAAGAAAAAAAATATATTTATTAAACAAAAGAAAGAGTAAAAAGGAAGAAGACTTATCAAAGTCTCAAGCCTTTCCCCTTTTCAACAGCTCGTCTAAGAGAGAGAGTGGTCTGGTTTTTTGTCTATTTTTACACTTCTCTCTTTTTTTCACTTTAAAAGGAAAATAGCCTATATACTAAACTTAATACTCAAATAGTTAACAAAATATTTAAACTAAAATATCCTAAACTAAATATCTTTCCAAAATATCTACTAAGTCAGCCAATTTTGTTTCACTTCCTTCACAAAAGACTTAGGCCGACTTGCTTTATTCCCCATTTGTTTATCCAACTCTCAGCCATTTTTCATTTCTATCAGTCTGCCCTGGCATACGCCAGCTTCACTTGGCGTGCGCTAGGTCTTTGACAAGGGTGGTTTTTGTGCCAACAAATAAACACCCGTTGCAATAATCGTGAAGTAGAGTGTCGAACCACGAGGAACTAGTTTAGATTACCTTTTTGGCTAGCTAGCTAGTTTAGGACAAAATGAATGAGAAAGATCTACCTAAATCTAAACCTACGAATGATTGATCACTTTCAGATTTGTGTGATTTGTGGCATGTTGAGCTCGGCCTGGCGTGCGCCAGCTATGCTTGGCGTACGCCAAGTCTCTCGGATCGGCTTGATTGGCGTGCACCAATGGTGTTGGCGTATGCCAACTCTCTTATTTTTGGACTGTTGGTGTACGCCAATGAGGGCTGGCGTGCGCCAATTATGCAGCAAAAGTAAAACAGTTTACTAGTTTAACTAATAAATTGAGATTTAGCAACTTAAAACACAAAAGTGAGTAAGGTACACTTAAAACCAATGTAACCATTTGATTAGGGAGGTTTATTATGTATGTGATATGGTCTGAGTGTTTCGAAGGCGACCAATCTACACTTTCGCGCTAGATTAGTCTAAATCGATACTTAACTAAGCTTAGAATGGCAAGATGTTCTTTGGACCCCAAAAGCCAACTAAACTCAGCCAAGCACCAACTATGGATATCACTCAGTGGACAATCAATTACCAAGGAAGATCTCTCTCTCACAAGGTAACTAATCATGTAGTTAATTTGTCCGTTAATCCTATCTCCTCTCGGTCTCAAGAATTAACTAAGTTCATCATCTAGGTGGTCAATCCAGATTAAGCTTTAACCTAGGTGTTTCACAAAGATTTTATCATAGCCAATTAATCCTAAACCATTGTCAGAGGCTAGAACTAATAGTGATCATAATCTAAGTGATTCCATGATTAAGCATTAAGCTCATTAACTAGAACACAATCCTTTCCATGTTTAACCCTCTAAAACGTGGCTACATCTATGATTTCAAGGCACCAAACTCACAAACACAATTACTCACACATATTTAAAAAGAACAACATGCTTATCAATAAAAACATAACTTAAGCATAAATATACAAAGGAAAGAGTTATGGAGAAGGAAGCTTAATGATGTTCTTGAAGCTTTTCTTCCTCCTCCATCACGTTCCTCCCTCTTGGTAGAGAGTTTCTTACAATTTTGTGGCCTCTCCTCCTCTACTCTCTGCCTAGTAGTCTCCTTGTTTGCTTATTATACACTTATTACATTACCAAAATCAAAAGTCAAAAGCAAAGGTAAGTTTAATGTTTAAAAACTCTAATATCCTAACAACTACTCAAAGATGTCTCCCATACATGTCTGCCATCCTCATAAATGGTTAAAATCTGCATGCCTTGGCTCTCTCACATATTTTCCACTCAAATGTGCAAGTTGCTGGCCTAATTCTATCTCTGTCAGGGGTTGGCATACGCCACTTGCCCCTGGCGTACGCCATGTTGAGGGAAATTCGTCGCCAGCTGCAATGGTGTTTGCCATTCTTGCGATTTGGAGACAAAGTTGTAGCCCTGGATGTCTTCTTTCCAACGCCACCTTATTCGTCTCATTTGGACATTGGATGCAAACGTTATCATCATATTAGTTATAAGAGGTCTGGCCTGGCGTACGCGAGCAACGACGTTGCTTATTTTTTAAGCATAGATGGCGTGCGCCATTCTTCATTGGCGTGCGCCAGGCTCTATAGAATTGTCATTCTTGCCTTTGTATGCTCCTTTTTGGCCATGCCTTCATGCATTTGGTCGAGCATCCTCTATTCTTCTCATATAAGTTCCTAAACACAAGAAAATACAACGAATAACGATAAACTCAACCAAAACACACAATGAACGAGAATTAACACTTTGACAACTAATAAGCAACTAAACCAACTATAAACACTAGAAAACTAATACAAAATAAACACAAGTAATGAGTGTTTTAAGCACTCATCACACCCCCACACTGGAATCTTTGCTTGTCCCCAAACAAAACTCAAATGCGGATACAAAATAAATAAAAATTACATACACACACACAAACACAAAACGAGGTAAAGACTTGGCAAGACTCGATCAAAACTTAACTTCCCTCAAAAACATCAACTTATATTAAAATCTTATCATAAACCTAGTTAGTTCATCAATTCAAAACACAAAGCACAAAGAAACTAGTAGTCACCTCGACACTCTATTGTTTAAACAAGTGTTGACTCTATGTAAAAGACACTAGAAGGTTAAACTCTCGAGGATAGTAAAGTGTATCACTCATATAATGTGTATGGTCAACTTTCCTATCACTCGCATACAAGTCAATATCTCAAAGCATCCTACGTCCTACTCAGTGTTATCTAAAAGTCGCAATGGTTCCTAATGATCGAGGGGTCTTTTCATCGGGTTGTAATGGGGATTAAGGTCAAGGTGAAGTTAAATATTTGGATGGTAGCTAAACCACCCAATCCGAGGACATGTCACAAATGCAACTAATCACTCGTCTAATCTAAACATCCTCACAAAAGATAATTTAAACACACTCCCCAAATAAACCAATGAACTAAGACCAAAAAGCTTGAGTTTTTCCTATAAAACATGCCTTATTCAACTTTACATTCTTTTTTACTTCTTTTTCTTTTCTTTTCTTCTTTTTTTCTTTTATATATATATAAACAACATTTATTCACAAACTTCAACAAACTATACATACTTAGCACGTTCTAGGCAAAAACTCAGCTTCTAACATGGCCATAACTACAAAATCCCAACAAACATAACCCAAATTAAGTCAAAGCTACCAACTAAACCCAATACAATTCATTCCCAAACATGAAAATTTCTGTGTTCTCGGATTGGATGACCAAAGATAGGGAAGATGGTTGATATAAGGTTTAAGATTGACTTCCTCATCTAAGATCAAGAAAAGGCTATGGGTTGACACAATGGATGTATATTACAAATTTTTGGCTCTAAGGCTCTAGGCTCAATGTCAAAGAATGCCCCTGTCTTTTCACTAACTTCCACACAACCTAGACTACGATAAGTACTAGTAGGATACCTTGATCAACTAACTCTAGTATGCATCTCATGAAAAATATAGAGACTGGTGTCTCTTCTATCAGTTCAAATACTCACAAGGTGTACTCAACAACCCTCTAGTCTAGTCTACATAGTAAGACCACTAGTCTAAACAACAGAGTGCGAGGTTTCTACTAATTCCTAAGCTTTGTGCTTGAATTAAATCTCTAACTAAGAGAATGATAATATTCTAACACAAGTTGAAAATTTTTGAGGGGGTCAAATTTTTGAAAAATTCATGCAAAGTCTAAACCTAAACAAAATAACCTAACATGCTAAACAAGTTTAAATATCTTAAACAAGACTAAACAACCAAAAAGGATGATTCCTAGAAGGAATCCTCTCCCACACTTGAATGACACATTGTCCTTGAGGTGTTTAAGATACTAATAAATACCTAATCACAAAAAGAAAACAAAGGTGATACAGTTTTATTTCGATGACATCGTACGTTAAGAAGTATCAGGGAAATTTGGGAACACTTTTGTACCAAATCACCAAAGATATGAATAAACTTATCTCAATACACACATAAATACAAACAAACATGCAACATATTAACTCACTAATGTCATGTCATGTAAACTACCTTCTTGTGACCTTTTCGGCTTTAAGTATAATAAGATCACCTTGTAGTAACACAATACGATCATTTTTTTTTTTGAGATCCTAATCTAAATTCTATTCTATTAGATCAGAAATGCTCATGCCAGGAGTCGAACCCTGGACTTCACCCCACATGAGTGGGAACAATGCCACTAGACCAAATGGTCATTCGGCGTAACACAATACGATCATTAAATGAGTTACAAGCACACAAAACCAAAAACATAATCAAAAGACATAAAAGTAAACAAAGAAAGAAAACAAATAAAGCAAAATAACAAAGTTTAACAAAATTAAAGGAAAAAGGAGCTCCCTGTCATTCTTGTGGAGGTGGTGGGGGAATATGAAGCTATTGCTATAGTTCTCCACCCAGGTGCACATCCACTCAGCGTGTGCTCACTGTTGCTCATAATGCTCCTGCTGGTGCGCCATGTGAGCTCTCTGATTAGCATAAAATGCCCTCTACTCCTCTCTTTGAGTTTCAAACTTGGCCTTCATATGAGTATTGTACTCGTACTGGCGGTCCCACCCAGCTACATTGCTAACTACGTAGTTCTGCAACTACACGCCATAACCATGCAGCTACTCTCTGTGACCCTGTAACTACACTTGTATCGCAACAAACTGGTCATGTAAGTACTGTATCTCTACCTGTGGGTCAGGTGCCCAATGGCTTGGCCCTGCTTCATCGTGATATGCCAGGTCCTGATATTCCTGCTACTCCTCTCTCTGTGCTAGCATCTGTCCTGCTGCCCTAAGGCGATCCTAAACTGCCTTATGCCTCTCCCATGGCTTGTAGACGCATATCTCCTTGCTGTCTACTATCATCTTCTCAATCAACTTGCTCAAGTGGAGCTTCTCGATGTCGAGCGGCACTAGTACCACAATTGATCCTTGAAACTCTGTAAACTGCTCAGAGAAAAGGTGACATACAATGCAAGAAATAATATGACCCAAGTACAGATACCTAGGTCTCTTATCACTAATGGACCGTGCAAAGCAGTTGATCACCATAGCAAATGTGCTAAATAGAATATCATGGCGTAGGTAGTCAATAGTGTAAAGCTAAAATCAGAACACTTTAGACTCTTTCCATTGACCATTGAAGGTCAGAGTCAAAAAGCGATAAAAGATGCCTAAGTATGGTTCCCTAATTAGGGCATTAGGCACCATCCCTGACTCGTATCTCTTAAAACCCATAATCTCTTGCCATGTTCGATGGGTTTGACTAGAAGGTATGAAGTCTAAAGTCCCTACTCCAGACTTAAGGTCAAAGAGGTCATTCAATTCACTTTTATTCATGCTAAAATTAGTGTCAAAGCAGCATACAGTGAATGAACTTCTGTTTGCCATAACCTACAATGTGCAATAGAACTCTAATACCAGCTCCTGCCTAGCCATAATACTTCTACTCACAAAGTAATCCCAACCCAACTTTCTAATGGCCGACCACAACTTTCTATCAACCCTTAATTTCTTCATGTCATCCCAAACAATTTTGAAATGACTCAAGGTAGTAAGGTGGGTAAATCATTGGTACCTCTCTCCCTCTCAATCATGAAAGATTGCGAAAGGAGCATCGTAGCAACCGTAGATGTCTAGGAGTGGAGAATCTGGTGGTGAAGGCATAGGATTTCTTACACGTTTTCTCCTATCCTTGCATTGAACCCGACTAGATCCTACATCATCCGCCATCGAGAAAGGTGTTTTGGGTGTTGGGTAATGTTGGTAAAAGGTTGGGAAGGGTTGGGCTTGTGAAAATTTTCAATTTTTGGGTGGAGAGGAGGAGTGGGTTTTGTGTTTTAATGAAAACTAGTGCACGCCCGAGAGTTTTATAAATAGTTATGCCCAAAACTGGCATACGCTAGGTGTATTGGCATGTGCCATTTCCTCCAATTTTTCAAACCCGATGTATGCTAGTGACATTGGCATGTGCCAACTTCTCCAGATCCACTTGATATGGCATACGTAATGTCTGTTGGCATGCGCCAACTATGTACGAACCACAAAAACTTCACGCATTTGATACAAACACACAAACTAAAAGATCACACATAAGAAATAAATATGCTAATCTAATGTTTTTGGCTTTTATGTACACTGTATACCTAGGAAGCTTGAAAACCAGACGCCCCATCCTCAAGGGTCACAGGTGCAACTTTGATATTCATAATTCACATAACTCGTGAATGGCATACCATGACAAACAATCTCTTTGTGCAACTTTTTCAGCTCTAAGCCTAATAGGGTTGCGACGTAGTAGCATGGTATGCTTAATTTGCGAGGTAGTAGTATTCTTGCTATAGTCTTGTCCTTCATCCTATCATATCCAAAAATTACATCAAAATTCAATATAACCAACTCACTAAGCTATTCGCCACACACCTACTCAAATCCGAGGCCCAAATTAATCAGCCAAAGTAAAATGAGTCTACTGGATTTAATACTTCTCCAAATCAACAAAGTAAATATACCATAAAATAGGTAAATATGTCCTCTACAACTTTGTTAACAACTACAAAGTCTAATTCTGAAACTAGGCTCACTTACCCTGCAGTTCTTTCTCGACATGTCTGCTTCTTCTTCTTTCTCCTCTTTGCTTCTTTCTCTTTCTTATTTTGGTTCTTTGGGTGACTATCTATTTTGGACTTATTGTAAGGTGAAATTAGTATCTTATAAGGTTCTCGGATGACTTATCCTCATGTCTCTCACATCTATTAACATCCAATAAGATAATTACACTAAACTCTCCCTGATTTGACTGCCTATCTTTCATCCAGTCATAATTTAGCAAACTCTAGCTCAATTTCGACCTTCTTCCTCTAACAATGTAAACAAACTTTTGTCTAATTAATTGTAGGTATATGTCTTAGCTTTCCAAAACATATTCATATGTCTAAATTGGATCATAAATGAGGATATTATGGCTATTCTTCCCAAGCAGGTCAAATCTACCTAACTTACCCGAGGCTAGTTTTGCAAAAACTTAAAACTAAGCTAAGTGACCAAAGTGAAGGCTTTTCTACATGTCTTAGAATCCTCTAACATACTGAAACATAACTCTAAAATTGTGACGACAACCATCTTCATGAAAATACTCACCTAGTGGACTAACCAACGCTAATGCCAAAATGCTTAAAAATTGAACTTCTATATCATAACCTCACTTCGACTTAGCTAGCGACACTTAGGAATATAACTTGGTAAAGGGCTTACAATTAAATCATAGAACCATCTTGTTCACACTTTTGCATTTGAAGGTCACGTGTTCGATCCACGTTCATAGCACTAAAATTGTCACGAGCAGTAACCTAGTAGTCGCGACTAGTGCAAGGATTCAACTAAAACTAACATTAATCAAATCCCTAGAAGCCTCAAAAACATAAACCTGAATATAGCCTACCTATATAATAAAATGCATCATACTCGCAAACCTCACAACTATAAAACCATGTAAGTCATCCACTACATCAAACATACTACAAGTCCAAAATAAGCAAAATACATCTCGTTGGCCTGTCCTCAAGCATGCAAGTATCCATGACTCTCTGTAAAGCTCTCTAAAGTCTCCAACTACTGATCTAGAAAATGAATAAGAAGAAATGGTGAGACAAGCTCAGTGAGTAGATAATACGTGTCATGAGGTTAATAAATATCAATGGATGACATTTGGTGTCGTACAAAATCGTAATACCTAATAATTACAGATAGTCATAAAATATGTAATATAGAGAACATAACAGCTATGAGCCAAGCATTACATCACAATATAAGGCATAAATGTGACACAAGCATAAATGCAACATAAATATAAGTCATATGTGCATAGACGCTCCCAAAGAGCAAGGCACATGGCATACGCCCCAAAGGCTTAATGCTTACCACATGCGGTCTCAAAGACCTCATAAACATAATGTGAACATCATACAAGGCTCGTAACTATATGGAATAATAATAATGAATATTCTAAATTATATCAAGGAATGAGTTCATTGTAACAAAGGTCTTTATTCGAAATGGGTTCAACGATGGCGTATCAACAAAATTGTTCAAAGGAAGTCTAGGAAATACCTTTTCACTTTCCAATTTTAAAATAACAAAGAATATAGATAGCAAATAAAAATAATGGTTTTCATGAAACTATTATCTACTCACCTTAACCTCCTCCAAGTTTGTAAACCAAAACTTTCGTAAACGATTTGGCTTGGTGGTGTCCACTTGTTTTTCTAAGAACATGTAAATACTATATAACCATACAACATCTATAGAACTATAATCATACATAAAAGAGGTCATGGCAGTCCCTACTCATGCCAAATTCTCATTTAAAACCAACCAAGTAACCCTCTTTCAATGGTTCTGTCAACACTTCCAAACATATCCATCAACACACTTGCATAATCAATCACCCCTACTTTAACATCATCACCAACCCACAAAATCATCAAAATAGGACTCCTCTATTTGTTCTTCATCATATCATATCAAAAAATCACATCAGAATTCAACACAACCAACTCACCAAGTAGGGATGATTGATTATGCAAGTGTATTGATGGATATGTTTGGAACTGTTGATAGAACCTTTGAAAGGAGGTTACGTGGTTGGATTTAAATGAGAATTTGGCATGAGTAGGGACTGGCATAACCTCTTTTATGTATGATTTTAGTTCTATGGATGTTGTATGGTTACTTAGTGTTTATATTTTCTTAGGAAAACAAGTAGACAACCAACAAGCTGAATCATTTACAAAAGTTTAGGTTTACGAACTTAGAGGAGGTTAAGGTGAGTGGATAATAGGTTCATGAAAACCATTATTTTTATTTGCTATCTATATTCCTTATTATTTTTAAAATGGAAAGTGAATAAGTATTTCCTTGACTTCCTTTGAATAATTTTGTGGATACGCCATCATTGAACCCATTCCATTGAAAGACCTTGTTGCAATGAACTCATTCCTTGATATAATTCAAAATATTCATTATTTTTATTCCATTTGGTTACAAGCCTTGTATGATGTTCACGTTATGTTTATGAGGTCTTTGGGACCGCATGTTATATGCATTAAGCCTTTGGGTGTATGCTATGTCATGCTTTTTGGGAGCATCTATGCACATATGACTTATATTTATGTTGCATTTATGCTTGTGTAGCATTTATGCCTTATGTTGTGCTATAGTGCTTGGCTCATAGCTCTTATGTTCTCTATATTACATATTTTATAACTAAATGTAATTATTACGTATTACGATTTTGTACTACACCAAATGTCATCCATTGACATTCATTAACCTCATGACATGTATTATTTACTCACTGAGCTTGTCTCACCATTCATTCTTATTCATTTTCTAGATCAGTAGTTGGAGACCATAGAGAGCTTTATAGAGTCGTGGATGCTTGCACGCTTGAGGTTGGGCCAACAAGATGTATTTTGGTTATTTTGGACTTGTAGTATGTTTGATGAAGTGGATGACTTAGATGGTTGTATAGTTGTGAGGTTTATGAGAGTGATGAATTTTGTTGTATAGTGATGCACGCTAGTTTAGTCTTGTGATTACGTATCTAGGTGATGAAATAAGCATTGTTATTGCAATGATTATGGTACTTGTTTGGTGTTTTAGTTCACTATTATGGTTGAACTTTGAACGATCTCTTATTGGATGTTTACATAGTCTTCATAGGTGAAAGCTACGAAACAAGGAGCAAGGCAAGGAAGCAGATCAAGAGGGAGATTGCAAAGGCAAGCTAGCGATCATTACAAGGGAAGCGAGTGCTAGGTGGAGAAGAGCGAGTTCTAGAGCAGCGATTACTATGAAGCTAGTGGGCGCTAGAAAATCTAAAGCCATCTCTAGAGCATCAATCGCTATAAGTCTAGCTGTCGCTGGCCTATTCGATTAGGCAATTTTGACCTGCTAGTTAGGAAGAACTCTAGATTTCTCTCATTTTTTTACAGCTAGGGTATAAATATGTCTATAGCCCTAGTTTAGAAGTAACTTTTGTTCAGTGATACTTTGGAGCAACATTTGGAGACTCTTGGTTGATTAATTTAGTTTTTTTTAGGTAGCAGGTAGAATCATTCAGACTAAGCTTTCTTTATCTGGTTTTATTAATACGAATTCATTATTCATTATTTTGGCTATTATTATCATGTGTAGCGAGTAGTCTTCTTTTGAGCATGATGTCTTGATCATGTGATCGATTGTCGTATTGGGTAATGGTTTGAATATCATGCGAAGTAGTTGTTAATTGGTGGACTTAATGCTTCACTTAGCTTGATCACCTAAGTTATGATCCGAATTGATGAGAGTGGACCAATAGGCACTCAAGTTAGTGGAAGAACCAATTGGCATATTCTTAGGTATTAATGAGACGTCTTGATATTGTAAGAATAACGCATTAGAGGAATCATCATAATTAAGATTGGTTTAGTTCTAAGCCTGCTTAATGAGCAAAAGTGTTAATTAGTGACTTAGGCCTTTATGATCTTGGTTTTGTCAACTTAAAGAGCAAAAGCATTAAGTAGATGCATTAAGGAACTCCATATACTAGTTAGGACTTCATAAGAACCATAACCTTAGTATAGGCAGTCGATTCATGGAGGTATCGTTCCCAGTTTATCTTTATTGTTAAAACTCCAGCATTTACACTTTTACAGTTTTAGCATTATTTACTTTTGTCATCGTAGATAAACTCTTCTCACTCAAAATAATTGTTACCCAAGTGGCACTTCTTTGACTGTTTAGAATTTGTGTCCAACCCTCAGTTCGAACCTTACTTACCCACTATACTATTTGATTGCATGTTAGATTGTTTATTGATTTTTCATACGTTAAATTGGCACAATCGACACGGAATTGAAATTTTTGGACATCAAATTTATAGCAGTTTAGTTTGTGTAACTCAACCACTTATGTCACATACAACATCTTTGTAGGCACCTCTAGTGCATGCTATTGACTCGTAGTGAAGAACCCAACTTCAACCTCAACATTTTGCTAATAGTCGACATCAGAGCTCTTGAATGAGCACGTAAGAAAGATAGGAAGATGCAAGATGAACTAATGACCCAAAACCAATGAGCCGAGGCATGAGATGCCCTTGTGGAAGCAGTTGTTCTGCAGCACCAGTGCAGGTCCCTCTTGGAATTATCTATTCTAATATGGGACAGACTCGCTAATGATGAAGAATAAGCTGAAGGCACCTCAACCTTTCACATTCCTTTTGGAGTGGTCTAACTACTGCAATTTTAGCTACATTTAGTGGAGTTCCAAAGGAGAATCCTCAGACTGACCTCAAATGTAATGCAATGCACAGTCATGTGGCACATACCAAGCCTACATGGCACATGCCAAGTAGTCATTACTTAGACGACCGTTCACTCAGACGACCATTCCCACTCAGAGAAGGAAAACACGAAGGCTGGCGCACGCCAGGTGACTTGGCATATGCCAGACCAAACTGACAGAAGTAAAATAATCTGAGTGTTGGACAAATAAAATGCAAGATTTGACAAATAGAGCTTTCAGGAAGGAAGGGGATAAGTTACAGACTCCTTTTTAGATATTTAAGGTTATATATTTTAGTTAAATAAGTTATATTAGATATTTTGTAAACTATCTCATTAGTTAGTTAGTATATAAGGCTTTTTACCTTTGTTTGTAAGATATACATATTACATATATTAGATAGTAAATATTTCACTAAGTAGTATTGTTTTCTGGTTGAAGAATGTAGACTTAAAGATGGAGAGCTTGGAGTCTTGATAAGTCTCCATTCTTTTTTACTCTTGGTCTATGTTCATGCTTATGATGATAATTAATAATATGTGTGAGTAGTTAAATGAGTTTGGTGCCTTATTACCTTTAATATAGCCACTGTTGTGAGGTGTGTATGTTCATGTTTGTGTTCTTTTTAACGTGCCTGATACTATTGCTTAGACTTGTTTGATAACCAAGCCTTAGTAGCTAGTCAAAACTTGAGACATAGACCACGTTCTTCAACCAAAAATCAATATTTACATCTGTTTTGGTCCACAGTTATGATCTCTCTTTGTGGTCCACTTTGTCTCTCTTAGTTTACAAACCAAAACTAGCTTATATACTAACTAACTAATAGAATAGTAAACTAAATATCTAATCTAACTTATCTACTAAAATATCTAAAAAGTGGTTTGCCAACTTGTCCCCTTCCTTCACAAAGCTCTAAACCGCCCTTGTCAAGTCTTAACTTTGTTTGTCCAATACTCAGCTTTATTTTACTTCTGTTCGTCTGGTCTGGCGTACGCCAGATGCACCTAGCATGCGCCAGCCTTTGTGTTTTTGCTTCTTCGAGTGCAAATGGTCATCTGATTAAACTATCGTTCGAGTAACTGCTACTTGGCATGCACCATGTATGCTTGGCGTGTGCTAGATAACCATGCATTGCATTCCTTGGCTTTGCGACTTCTCTCTCGTCCTTGGCTTTGTGTGTCCGCTTGATCGTCCTCCACTTCTCATCGAATATGCTCCTAAAAATAAGCAAACTTAATGAAAAATGGTAAACTTAATATAAACACACAATGAACAAAAACTAATACTATGACAACTAAAACACAACAAAATCAACCTAAAACAATAAGAACGATCTACTAAAATGAACAAATAATGAGTGTTTTTAACACTCATCAAGTAAGGATTTTAGACTTCACACCTTCTAGTAAGGCCCATCGGGCTTGGCATGAGATTATGGGCTTTAAGAGATATGAGTCAGGGAGGGCATCAAATGCGCTAATTAGAGAACTACACTTAGGCATCTTTCATCGCTTTATGACTCTGACCTTCAGTGGTCAATGGGAAGAGTCTAAAGTATTTTGATCTCAGCTTTACGCCATAGACTACCTACACCATGACATACCTTTAGCATATTCGCTATGGTAATTGACTAATTTGCATGTTCCATTAGTGATAGGGAACCTAGGTATCTTTACTTAGGTTATATTATTTCCCGCATTGCACGTCACCATTTCTCTAAGCAGTTGACAGCCAGTGGAGGATCAATCGTGGAACTAGTGCAGCTTGACATCGAGAAACTCCACTATAGCAAGCTGAGCAAGAGGACACTAAGTAATGGCCAGGAAATTGTCAAGTACAAGCCTTGGGAAGAAAGAAAGGTGGTTCAGGATTGCCTTAGAGCAATAGGGTAGATGCCAGCATAGGGATAAGAGGGTCCTAGTCAGGATCCAAATGAGGCAGGCCCTAGCCATCAGTCCCAGGCCCAGCATGACAAAGCAGGACCGAGTCATCGATCACCTGACCCACAACTGGAGATGCAATATTTATGTGACTAGTTTGCTGTGATGCAAGTACAACTACAGGGTCAAAGAGAGCACCTTCATGGTTATGGTATGCAATTGTAGGACTATGTAGTTAGCAACGTAGCTGGGTGGGACTGCTAGCATGACTACAATGTTTGTATAAAGGCTGAGCTTGGAGCTCAGAGAGAGGAGCAGAGGGCATTTTACACCAAACAAAGAGCTCACATGGAGTGTTAGCAGGAGCATTACGAGCAGCAGTGAGCACATGCTGAGTGGACGCACCTGGATGGAGAACTTTGACAGTGGCTTCACATTTCCACCACCTCCTTCACAAACATGACAGGGACCTCCTTTTTCCCTACTTTGTTATTTTTCTTTATTTGTCTTCTTTGTTTGGTTATTTTCATGTATTTTGATTCTATTTTTGATTTTTTTGTTTGTAACTCATTTAATGGTCGTGTCGTGTTACTACAAGGTGATCCTATTAGGTTTAAAGCTGAAAAGGTCACAGTATTTTTGGAGGTAGTATACATGACACGTCATTAGTGAGTTAATGTGTTGCATATTAGTTTGTATTTATGTGTGTATGCATATTTTGAGATTAGGTGTTTATTAGTTTCTTAGATGCCTTGAGGACAATGTGTCATTCAAGTATGGGGGAGGATTCCTTCTAGGAATCTTTCTTTTAGGTTGCTTTGCATGTTAGTAGGTTAGGTTGTTTTGTTTAGGTTTAGACTTGGCATGAATTTTTCAAAAATTTGACCCCCTTCAAAAATTTTCAACTTGTGTTAGAATTTATCATATTCTTAGTTAGGAATTTAATTCGTGCGTAAAGCCTAGGAATTGGTAGTAACCTCTCACTCTGTTGTTTAGACTAGTGGTTTCACTATGTAGACTAGACTAGAGGGTTGTTGAGTGCACCTTGTGAGTATTTGAGTTGATGGAAGAGACACCAGTCTCTATATTTTTCATGAGATGCATACTAAAGTCAGTTGATCGACGTATCCTACTAGTACTTATCGTAGTCTAGGTTATGTTGAATTTAGTGAAAGTATGGAGGCATTCTTTAAACCCGTTGAGCCTAACCTTTTCTTGATCTAAGATGAGGAAGCCAATCTTAAACCTTATATCAACCATCTTCCTTACCTTTTATCATCCAGTCTGAGGACATTTAGGTTTGTTTGTGTGGGAATGTATTGGGTTTAGTTGGTAGTTTAGATTTAATTTAGGTTATTTTCGTTGGGATGTGTAGTTTTAGCCATGTAAGAAGCCGAGTTTTTGGCTAGAATGTGCTAAGTTTGTATAGTTTGTTGAAGTTTGTGAGGATGTTTAGATTAGACGAGTGATTAGTTGCATTTGTGACATGTCCTTGGATTGGGTGGTTTAGCTACCATCCAAATATTTTACCTCACCTTGACCTTAAGCCTTATTATAACCTAATGAAAAGACCCCCCAATCATTAGCAACCATTGTGACTTTTAGATAATGCTGAGTAGGATGTAGAATGCTTTGAGGTATATTGACATATGTGCGAGTGATAGGAAGTTGACCATACAAATTATATGAGTGAAATACTTTTCTATCCTTGTGAGGTCAACCTTCTAGTGTCTTTTAACAATAGAGTGTTTAGGTGTCTACTAGTTCGTTGTGCTTTGTATTTTGAATTGATGAACTTACTTAGTTTATGATTTCATTGTGATGTGAGCTAATGTTTTTTAGGGAAGTTAAGTGTTGATCCATTCATGCCATGTCTCTACCTTATTATGTGTTTGTTTGTTCTTATTTGATTTTCGTTTAGGTTGTTGTTTGCATTTTGAGTTTTTGCTTGGGGACAAGCAAAGATTCAAGTGTGAGGGTATGATGAGTGTGAAAAACACTCATTATTTGTATCCTTTTAGTAGGTCATTCTTAGTGTTTTAGGTTGATTTATTTGCATTTTAGTTGTTATAGTGTTAGTTTTTGTTTAGGGCAAATTACTCTCAAGTCCGTGGTCTTTACATTATTCTCCTATTGGGTCCCTCCTTTATCATAAATGATTAATCAGTCCCTGTTTTATTCAAAAATGTTGGTCTCGGGTCCCCACCGACCAAATCAGACTTTTTTATTATTTTTTTGTCATGTAAAATGACTATTTTATCCTTCATAAAACGATAAAAATAAGATAAAATTTGTCATTTTGTGAAGGGTAAAATAGTCATTTCACATGACAAAAAAAAATAAAAAGTCTGATTTGGTGGGTGGGGACTCGAGACCAACATTTTTGAATAAAACAGGGACCGATTAATTATTTATGATAAAGGAAGGACCCAATAGGAGATTTTGGTAAAGACGAGGGACCTGGGGGTAATTTGCCCTTTTGTTTATTATGTGTTTTTGTAGAGTTTATCATTTTTCATTGAGTTTGCTTGTTTTTAGGAGCCTATTTGAGGAGAAGTGGAGGATGATCGAGCGGATACACAAAGGCAAGGACAAGACATAAGTTTTGAAGGTAAAGAGTGCAAAGTACGGGTAGCTGGTACATGCCAAGGGACATGGCGCACACCAAGGAGATGTTCTTCGAACGACCATTCACGCAGATGACCATTTGCATTCGAAGAAATAGAAATCACGAAGACCTGGCACATGCCAAGTAAAGCTGGCACACGCTAGACCAGTCTAACAGAAACAAAATAATCTGAGTGTTGGACAAACAAAAAAGGGAAAAAGAAGTAGGTCGGCTTAAGTTTTTAGTGGAGGAAGGGAAATAGATATGGATGACTTAGTAGATATTTTGGGAAGATATTTAGCTTAGGATATTTTGGTTTAGATATTTTGTAAACCAACTATTAAACTTATTTTTAGTTTTTAGCTTTAGTATATATAGAAGTTATTTAGTCTAAGTGAAGTGTGGACGGGAAAAGCACCAAACTATGTAAATATTTTCCTATGAAGAACGTGAAGGAAAGAGGCTTCTTCTCCTTTGATAAGCTTCCTTTCTCTTTTGCTCTTTACTTTGCTTATGCTTATATTATTTATATTAAGTATGTTTGAGTAGGTAAACATGCGTTTGGTGCCTTATTACCTTGCATATAGCCATGGTTTTTTAGGGATGTGTATGTTGAGTATGTGTTCTTATTAACGAGCTTCATACCATGCTTAGACTTGCTTGGCCACCAAGCCTTTGTAGTTAGTCAAAAGTTGAGACCGAAAGGGTATAGGATTGATGGAAAGGTTAGTTTGATTATGAGTACTCTTGCTAGGAGAGAAATCTTTTTGGTGACCTACTGATTGTCCTTTGAGTGGAGAATATAGTTGGTGCTTAGCTAGATTAGTTGGTTGGTGGGGTCGAAAGAACATATCTAGCCCTCTAAGCCTAAATTCTTGCATGAAAGTGTGGATGAGTTGCCTTAGATTCACTCGGACCACATCACATACACTAAAAATCCCCTGATTCTATTGGTTATATTGCTGGTTTAGGTACCTTACTCTTTTTAGTATCCTAAGTTGTTATTTGTAGTTAGTTAGTTAGTAAACTAGCAAACCTTTAGCTTTAGTAAAGTTTGTGACCTTTAGCTTTGTTATTTAGACTTTAGATCAGAAGTGTTCAACAACTAAACTTCATTATCTGTTCCTAGACAAGTTGGTAAACTATAGAGTCGGCCTAGAACCTTAGTCCTTGTGGAACGATATTCCCTTCTTACTCTGTATTGATTCTGCTAATAACTTGGCGTATGCCACCCTTAGTTGGCATATGCTAGTGCTGCTATTCATACACACTTGGCGCATACCACTCTTAATCGGCGTGTGCTAGAGTTGCTAGACCAAAAAAGTGGTGCACACTAATAGACCTGGCATACGCCAACCAACCCTAGAACGCATAACAACCTCATGGAATTAGCAGTGATCAGGTTACAATCAAATTGCAATATACCCCAGAGATCAAGAGAAGACATCTTTCACCTGTCCCTTTGGTACTTTTGCATATCGTAGAATGCCTTTTGGATTAAGTTGTATCTCAGCAATGTTCCAACATTGGATGGAGTCTATCTTCTAGGAGATGAATGAGAAGATTATGGAAATCTTCATTAATGACTTCTCTATTTTTGGAGACTCATTTAATCATTGTCTTGACAAACTAGACAAAGTATTGGAGAGATGTAAGGAAAAGAATCTTGTGCTCAACTACAAAAAGTGCCATTTTATGATAGACGAAGGAATAGTCCTTAGGCATAAGATTTCTAGAGCTGGAATAGAAGTTGATAGAACTAAGATAGAGGTGATAGAGAAGATGGATGCACCAACCACAGTTAAAGGAGTTAGAGCATTTCTAGGTCATGCCAGATTTTACAGAAGATTCATCAAGAAATTTTCTCTAATTGCTAAGCCTCTAACAAATTTGTTGGTTAAGGATGTATCCTTCAACTTTGATGAGCACTGCCTTAAGGCATTTGATGCTCTAAAGAAAGCTCTTATCACAACTCTCGTGATTTCATCACTGGACTGGAAGCTTCCATTCGAACTGATGTATGATGTAAGTCATCTCTCTTTGGGTTGTGCTCTGGGATAGAAGAAAGAAGGAAAGCTCCACATCATCTACTATGCAAGTAGAGTACTGGTAGGAGCTCAACTCAATTATACAACTACAGAGAAGGAGATTCTTGCGGTTGTTTATGCGTGTGACAAATTCAGGCCATACTTGCTTGATTTGAAAGTTATAATTTATACTGACCATGTAACTTTGAGATATCTGTTCTCAAAGCAAGATGCCAACCCTCACTTGATGTGCTAGATTTTGTTACTCCAGGAATTTGACTTGTCTATTAAGGACAAGAAAGGAGCAGAAAATGTTGTCTCTCTAGACAAGAGAAAAGCGAAGGGATGGAGATTGAAGGGAATATTCAAGAAGAGTTTCCGGATAAAACTTTGATGATGATGAGTAGAGTAGAAGCTCCTTGGTATGCGGATTATGCCAACTTTTTAGTTGGAGGAATTATTCCTACAGATCTGAGTTATCCTCAAAGGAAGAAATTTCTACGGAATATTCAGATGTATGTGTGGGATGATCCATACCTTTTCAAGAGGTGCAGTGATGTGGTTCTTTGACGTTGTATTGCCAGTTGGAAAGTAGCAAATATTTTAGAGCAATGCCATAACACTCCTTACTCAGGTCATTATGAAGCTATAAGAACCGCATTGTGAGTCTTCGAATATGGATTCTATTGGCCTTTCATCTTCAAGGATGCACGTAGTTATGTTGAGCAGTGTGACAGCTGCCAAAGAATGGGAAATATCTCAAAGAGGAAGGAGATGCCTTTAACTAGAATTTTAGAGAGTGAGCTCTTTAATGTTTGGGGATTGGACTTCATGGGATCTTTCCCCACATCATATAGCAACAAGTATATCTTAGTAAGAGTAGACTACATTTCAAAGTGGGTAGAAGCTTTGGCATCACCTACAAATGATGCTAGAGTAGTTATCCGATTTCTTAAGAAGCTCTTCTCAAGATTTGGAGTGCTATGAGCGACAATTAGTGATGGTGGGTCATATTTCTGCAACAAGCAATTTGAGGTCCTACTAAAGAGATATGGGGTAACGTACAAGGTGGCAACATCTTATCATCCCTAAACTAGCAGATAGGTTGAACTTTCAAATCGAGAGCTCAAGAAAATCTTGGAAAAGATGGTCGGTACAGCAAGGAAGGATTGGTCAAACAAGCTTGATGATAGCTTTAGGCTTATCGAACAGCATTCAGAACATCTATAGAAATGTCACCTTATAAGCTTGTTTATGGCAAAGCATGCCATCTTTCGGTAGAGCTTAAGTATCATACATTTTGGGCAATTAAGACCCTTAATTATGATTACAAAAACACCGGAGAGCATAGAATTCTCCAACTTAAAGAGTTGGATGAAATGTGGGACTTGGTATTCGAGAGCTCGAGACTCTAGAAGGAAAGGACCAAGAGAAGACATGATGCCCACATCATCAAGAAAGATTTCAAGGAGGGACAGCATGTTCTTCTCAAATCCAAGTGGAGCGGCCCATACCAGATTATCAAAATTTTCTCTTTTAGGGCACTTGATTTGTAAGATAGCAAGGGGATAGTCTTTAAAGTCAATGGCCAACAATACAAAATCAACATTCGAGATACAGAGGTGCAATTGGTTAATGTGCCATCTAGTGCATGAACAATTGAAACAAACCAGTCTAATGCCTCTTTTACCTGCAGAGAATAAAGAACAAGATGTTTTGCTTTAAGTATATTTGTTTAGTGAGTTTCTTAGTTTCCCAAAAAAAACCTTGATAGACATTTGCCTTATCATTCTTCACCAAGCACAAGAGACACTGAGAATTGAGCGACAAGATGAAAACTTCTTGAGACACTCTAGAGGAACATCAAAGAGTGCCTACAAGAGGAGGATGAAGAGATTTGACTTCTGTCCCAAGTGTGGAAAGTTAGAACATGATGGAGACTGTAGCAAGAATAGCACAATCTCGCAAAATAAGTGTACCGTGCTATTATATCATGACCCTATTAGGCTTAAAGCCAAAAAGGTTGCACGTAGAGGTAGTTTGTCATGGTACGCCGTTCGTGAGTTGTGTGAATTGCGAATGTCAAAATTGTACTTGTGACCCATGAAGATGGGGCGTATGGTTTTCAAGCTTTCTAGGAACGCAGCGTACATAAAAGCCAAAAAAATTAGATAGCATTTTTGTTTCTTATGTTTGATCTTTTAGTTTGTGTGTTTGTATCAAGTATGAAGTTTTTGCGATTTGTACAAAGTTGGCACGTGTGGACCTGGCGTACGCCAAGTTCAGTCAACCGGATAGGTGAGGCACACGCCAATATGACTGGCGTACACCTGGTATGAAAAAAATAGAGGGGTTGGCACATGTTAATAGACTTGGCGCATGCCAATTTCAGGCAGAACAAAATATAACCCTCTCGGGCAGGCACCATTCTTCACAAATTTTCAAATTTAAAAAGTTCCTACCACCAAAAACTTCAATTCCAAACAAACCGAGCCTTCCTTGACCTGGCACATGCCAAGTAAGGTTGGCGTACGCCAGGGACAGACTGACAGAATGCAAGTGGCTGAGTGTTGGACAAACAAATGAAGCAAGTTAGCCTAAGGCTTGTAAGGAGGAAGGCAACAAAAATGGCTGACTTCTTAGATATTTTGGGAAGATATTTAGCTTAGGATATTTTAGTTAAGATATTTTGTTAACTATTTAAGTATTTGGCTTAGTATAAAGACTAATTTTCTTTCTAAGTATAAGTGTGTAATAGAAGTGTAAGTTTTTAGACAAAAAAACCGACCTCTCTCTCTCTCTTGGACGAGCTGAAGAAAAGGGGAAAAGGCTTGAGACTTTGATAAGTCTTTTTCCTTTTTACTCTTTTTCCTTTTTACTCTTTCCTTTGTTAAATAAATATATATGTTGGTCTTTTTTATGCTTTTGATGTTCATATCAAGCATGTGTGAGTAGTATTCTGTGTGTTTGGAGCCTGATACCTTGTATGTAGCCACGGTTTGGAGGGGTTAAAATGTTTAGGAATATATTCTTATTAACATGCTTATTGCCATGCTCTTGCTTGATCACCAAGTCTTTGTACTTAGTTAAATCTTGAGACCGAAAGGAGATAGGTTTGATGGAGAGGTTAGTTTGATGATGGGTTGCTTTGTTAGAAGCAAAATCTTCCTTAGTTGCCTATTGTTCACTAAATTAAGCAAATAGTTGGTGCTTAGCTAGATTAGATGGTTGGTGAGGGCTAAAACACATATCT
>SOPF01025127.1:50748-72510 GCA_012979155.1 Hypericum perforatum | reverse complement strand
AACTTATCTAGTGTGAAAGTGTAGATTGGTTGCTTTAGAAACACTCGAACCATATCACATACTCAAATTACCCTCCGAATCACTTGGTTATGTTGGTTTTAAGGTACCTTACTCATTTTAGTGTTCTAAGTTGTTTAAACTTGTTTGTTAGTTAACTAGATAAATCTTTAGTTTGTTTAGACTTTAGATCGTATGTTCAACAAACTAAACTTCATAATCTGATCCTAGATTAATAAGTAAACCAAAGAGTAAGCCTATAAACTCAGTCCTTATAGGATGACAATCTCGTACTTACTCATTGTTACAATTTGCTGCAACTCTGTTGATAACTTGGCGCATGCCAGCCAAATTGGCGCACGCTAGGTTTGTTTGTCTAAGAGCTTTTTGCTTGTGCCAGGTGTAGTTGGTGATCGCCAGAGATTCGGTTGGTCGAAAGTTGGCACACGCCAACCTTGTCTGGCATACGCTAGATAGACCAAACGGACGACCGATCATCCGGTGTTCAACATAATTAAGATAGAATAGAAAGCAAATCATCACACATATGACTTATGTTTATGCTGCATTTATGCTTGTATAGCATTTATGCCTTATATTGTGACATAATGCTTGGCTCATAGCTCTTATGTTCTCTATATTACGTATTTTATGACTATATGTAATTATTACATATTATGATTTCGTACGACACCAAATGTAATCCATTGACATTTATTAACCTCATGACACATATCATCTACTCACTGAGCTTGTCTCACCATTCCTTCTTATTCATTTTCCAGATCAGTAGTTGGAGACCTTAGAGAGCTTTACAGAGTTGTGGATGCTTGCACACTTGAGGTTGGGCTAACGAGATGTATTTTGGTAATTTTGGACTTGTAGTATGTTTGATGTAGTGGATGACTTAGATGGTTGTATAGTTATGATTTTTGCGAGTATGATAAATTTTGTTGTATAAGTAGGCTATATTCAGGTTTATATTTATGAGGCTTGCAGGGATTTGAATAACGTTAGTTTTGCCGATCGCGACTACAAGGTCCCCAGTCGTAATAATTTTGGTGTGGTGAACGTGGATCGAACACATAACCTTCAGATGCAAAAGTGTGAACAAAATGGTTCTAATATTTAATTGTAAGCCCTCAACCATGTTGTATTCCTAAGTGTCGCTAGCTAAGTCGAAGTGAGGTTATGATATAGAAGTTCAATTTTTAAGCATTTCGAGATTAGCGTTGTTGGTCCACTAGGTAAGTATTTTCATGAGGATGGTTGTCGTTACAACTTTAAAGTTATGTTTGAGTATGTTAGAGGGTTCTAAGACATGTAGACAAACCTTCACTTTGTCACTTAGCTTAGTTTTAACTTTTTGCAAAACTAGCCTCGAGTAAGTTAGGCAGATTTGATCTGCTTGGGAAGAATGGCCATTACTTTCTCATTTATGATCCAATTTAGACATGTGAACATGTTTTAGAAAGATAAGACATAGACCTACAATTAGCTAGACTAAGGTTTGTTCAGATTGTTAGAGGAAGAAGGTCGAAATTGTGCTAGAAGTTGTTGGATTGTGACTGGACGAGAGATAGGCAGCCAATCAGGGAGAGTTTAGTGTAATTACCTTATTGGATATTAAGGGACGTGAGAGATATGAGGATAAGTCATCCAAGAACCTTATAAGACACTAATTTCACCTTAGGATAAGTCCAAACATAGATAAGCACTTAGAGAACCAAAATAAGAAAGAGAAAGAAGCAAGGAGCAGAAAGAAAAAGAAGCAAATAGGTCAAGGAAGAATTGCACAGTATATGGGTTTAAGTTTAGAATTAGACTTTGTACTTGTCTACAAAGTTGTATAGGACATAATTCTCTATTTTGTGGTATATTTATTTTATTGATTTGGAGAAGTATTAAATCTAGTAGACTCATTTTTCTTCAGCTAACTGATTTAGGCCTCGAATTTGAGTAGGTGTGTGGAGAATAGCTTAGTGAGTTGGTTATGTTGAATTCTGATGTGACTTTTGGATATGATATGATGAAAGACAAATGGAAGAGTTCTGTTTTGATGATTTTGTTGGTTGGTGATGATGTTAAAGTAGGGGTGATTGATTATGCAAGTGTGTTGATAGATATGTTTGGAAGTGTTGATAGAACCTTTGAAGGGGGTTACTGGGTTGGTTTTAAATGAGAATTTGGCATGAGTAGGGACTGTCATGACCTCTTTTATGTATGATTATGGTTCTATTGATGTTGTATGGTTACATAGTGTTTATATGTTCTTAGGAAAATAAATAGACAACCAATGAGCCGAATCATTTACGAAAGCTCAGGTTTACGAACTTGGAGAAGGTTAAGGTGAGTGGACAATGGGTTCATGAAAACCATTATTTTCACTTGCTATCTATATTCCTTGTTATTTTAAAACTAGAAAGTGAATAAGGTATACATTGTATCTTATAGCTATTTCATTGATTACCCCGTTATTGATCCTATTTCGTTGAAAGACCTTCATTGCGATCTTATACCTTGATATGGTTCGTAATTATTCCTATCATTATCCCATATTGTTATGAGCCTTGTACAATGTTCACGTTTACTGATGTGATCTCGACAGGAGAAATACAAGATACGGATCTATTGTTGTCTAGGATGGAGTAGACTTTTTACCTACGAAACTGAGCTAGTAAGAACCTTGGTAAAAGAGCCTCAACCCGAGCTAAGGGCAATTCGAGAACCTCAAGTCAAGGTCGAATCATGCCATAAACGAGAGTGTTCAAGCCAAGCACACTAGCTCAAAGCAAGAACAAGAAGAGTTATCAAACTCATTAGTCAAAATACTCAAATTGTATTATGAATTGTGTACATTTGTATTACATAGAAGGCCTTTATATAGGCTTTAAAGTATCAAAATATTCTTAAACAATCTAACTCCTAAAAGGAGCTTAATATTCTGGCTAAAACTAGCACTCCTAAAAAGTAGGAATCTTGGCTGGAATAAGAAAACTAAATAAGAAACAATCTAAACATATAATATCTAGTAGATATATAGTAGATGCACGTCCTAAACAAATAGATACATGACCAAAATAGTAGATGCACGTCCAAAATAGGTTGATCTTCATATGTGCATGCTTCCAGAAGATTGCGTGCTTGCTAAGCTTCCAAAATAGCTTCAAACTCTCCAAAATAAAATCTGAGAGCAAGTAACTTCTTAAATAACTTCAAGAACGTGCATGGGCTTCTTGGACGTCCTTGGTCTTGCACACATTGGATCGAGCCCAAATTTCTTGCATTAAATTCAGCTTGAAACTTCTTGACCCATTAGATTCATATCATTCCCCTCCTCTTGAAAGTGATTTGTCCCCAAATCCTTGTATACACCATGCATTCTGGGATGAATAATATTTTTGGAAAAAAGTGTTATTCTTTGAACGTCGCAGCTGCACTTGATATCTTCCACTTCAATTGAATAAATACTTTGAGCATAAAAAGTACGAAAAAGTCTCCAATTTGAAACCCAAGAACCTGCTTGTTTTTACAGGCCTTTCATTGAACTTCAAACTATTCCACAAGTTAACCAATACTGAGCCTTTAACATAATCATACTTGTCAACTCCTAAGAAGTCAATATGATCAACATGTTCAATAATGTAATCTGGAGATATGTAAGATATGGGTTAAATCTCTTCCTTGTCAATGGCAACAGCATGTTCGTCGTGTTCATCAACAATAGTAATTATGATCTTTCTCATATGAACAACTTCTACAACTTCTGATTCATCGAACAAATCTCTTAAGTAGAGAAGTGACATATCATGCTCATTAAAAAAATCTCCATCAAATAAATCAACAATAAATTTGCCAAACTCCTCCCATGTCAAAACATCTTCAACCATATGATCAGAACAACATACCTTCTCCTTAATTTTGCACTTAGCTTGAAAGATGTTCTTATGATGAACTTCACCAACTTCTTTTGACTGCAACTCAAGTTTTCTATATAGCAACATAAAGTCTTCCCAATTATCTTCATTGTCCCTTGTCGTAAATCTATGTCTTCTTTTAGCGACAACTTGCATACGACTTGGAATCTTACCCTCAATTTTATCAAGCCATTTATGAAGTGTCCTCATCTTGAACACATGCTCCATCTTACTTGTAATGATCTCTGTAAGACTTTTTGCATAACAATATTTCAACTTTCCACGTGAGTAATTATAGGACATCTTGATGGGTTACTATCAAAAGTGGTTCCTCATTTCCTTCCTATTTTTTGCCCGGTCTTGCTCTTCTCTTTTTTTTTGGTTCAGCTTCCTCTTTGGTCTCTCACTTCCTCTTTTGCTTCGTTTCCTCTTTGCTTCTTCTCTTCCTCTTTGTTTCGTTTCCTCTTTTCTCTCTTCCTATTTCCTCTTTTGTTTGTTGTTTCTCTCCTTTTTTTGTCATGTTTTTCTCTTTTCTCTTTTTTTTATCATAATACACAACCTAGAACAACTAAGTCACGAATCTGATTGAAACATAAAAACAAATTTAAACTAAAAGACAAAATAAAACACCAACTAGCACACACAAAAACTAAAAGGATAGATCAGCCAATTGATAAGCAACAAGCTGAGTATTACGCACACAAAATAACAAAGATAAACGATCTAAACTTAAAGAAAAATGTGATTAATATTCATAGAAGAAATTTAGCATGATTTGAACTTCTACATTTAAGAGAGAAAAGATACAATAATAATGTCGTGAAGATGAAAATAATAATATAAAATATATTTATCTTGGTATGTTGTCATTTCTGTGTGAGGTTTAGGATAGTATATTAATAAGAGTAACAATGTGCTCATAAGGTTTCTAGAGATCATGTAAATCTAGTGTGGTAATTAGCCATAGCCATTAATGCTAGTGTATGGAAGGTAACTAGTGATCCTAGTGAAACTAGAATAGTAAGTGGTATGGTTAAGGTCTACAAGTGCTCTTTTGAAAACTTAAGTTTACAAGTGCCCCTACAAAACTTTCAGGTTTACTAGTGAACCTCGTAAAATTTATGCTACACTATGGAAGAGTGTGCACAATTGGAGAGTGGACGTAGGCTCAAGTGAAAAGAGTGAAACTATTATATATTTGGTATCAACTCTCTCACTCTTATCATTTTCATTAGCATTTATTGACTATGTACTAATGAAAGTTAAGAAATTATATTGAGATAGGTTGCCTATTGGACTTATAATTACTATCAGAGTCGGTCCCTTATCTTAAATATTATATTTGGCATTTTGATTAAGTGTGCAAGACTAACATTCGAGTAAACAGACTCTGGTAATCATATTAAATCTCACATTTGTTGAAGCTCAATCTACTACAAGACCTCTATTATTTGTTGGAGCTCATTATTCTTATTAGAATGTAAGAATGAAGATTTTTTTTCAAGCCAATGATCAAGAAGTATGGAAAGCATTTGAAGATGGTCCATACACTCCTTATGAAATAAATGAAAATGAGAGAGTTCTCATGCCTAAGGAAACATGGATTCCAAATGAGATAAAGAAGGTACATGTAAATTATAAAGCCATAAATATACTACATTATGCTCTAAATGTTTCAAAGTCTAATAAAATCTCTATGTGTGCTTTGGCCAAAGAGATTTAGGATAAACTTGAAGTTACTCATGCAGGTACAAACCAAGTAAATGAATTTAAGATAAACATGTTAGTATATAAATATAAGTATTTTAAATTATTACCTAAAGAGACCTTTGGTGAGATGGTGACAAGGTTTACTAGTATAGTAAACAAGTTAAGATCTTTAGGCAAAGCTATATTAATTGCAAAGTTGCTCATAAATTAATGAGAAGTTTTGCTCGATGAACTTATTGGATCACTTATGACTCATGAGATCAAGATGATCCAAGAGTTATGAGGATGTTAAGAAAAATACTCACTCATGTAGAAAGAACTTATTTTTTAAAGATAAGAAATAATAAATTGATACGAGTAAATCAAAAGTTTTTCAAAGATAAGAAATAATAAATTGATACCAGTAAATCAAAAGAAGAAGATGATGAAGTAGCCACACTAGCTAAATACTTAAAGGAATTATTCAAAAAAAGAAATTTTCCAACAAGAAATTCCACAAGGAAAAAATAAGAGAATAAAAAAATATGTTTGTAATGCTTTGAATATAATAAACATAGACATATCAGAACTCATTATCAAAAGATCAATTCAATGAAAATCTTCTCTAAGAAGAAAGAAAAAGATGAGGGTTACATAGCCCTTTGGGATGATACATACTCTAACTCATCAAACTCCCAAGAGTGTGATAAAGTACACTTAAACTTGATTACAAACTTTTTTTAATTTACCTATGAAGAACTTTAAAATTCTTTTGATAAAGCTAGTAGGAAGCTCTGATCAACTAATCTAAACTCATAAGTGAGTTAGCTCTAAGAGATAAAATGATTAAAATTATAGAAGAAGATTTAGAAAGGCTAAATCTAAAAACTATTCCTAACAATCCTCATGTGTTTCAGCCCATATAATCCATTAGGTGCCTAAGTAATAGACAACACATAAGTCCTTACCAAGCTAGCAAAAATTGTTGTACTTGTGGCAAGGTTACACATATAGCTAAGAATTGTCAAAATGGTGATATGATGTAGCGTAGCGGAACGAAGTTGATGGTTTTGCAGTTTGCAAATGATAAATCAGTAGTGATGGAAAGTAACTTGGTTCGGAAGTAACTAAGATAACTTGATCTAGGGACAACTTTTGCTGTATAAATCAAGGGGTTCGTAAACAAACGGCCAACCAGGGCGAGTGTTGGTTAAACGTGCAAATCCATGCACAACATTTGCAAATCCATGCAAACAATTACGCAAAGGTAATTCAGAGAATGATCTTAATTCAATAATAATTTTTTCATGCTTCATTCGTCCTTGGACTTACATTATTTATAAAAATAAAATGCAAAATACGAAGTGATCTTGGTTGGTCATAATGCCTACTCGACCAAGAGTCACATTACATGCATTTAGAAATAAACTTATGAATCTGAAATAAATGAACATTCATGTAACAAAGTTTAAGAAGCTAAAATGAAAGTGACTTAAATGGCAGAGTTGCCTTATTGTCTTTGGTCTTGACAACACTTTAGCTTGGTACTCGCCTTTTGGGCAAACTTCGGATTGGTGCTTGCAAGTTATGGGATGGTCCCTACATCATCCTCTCCTCCTTGGATTCGAGCTTGTCCTCGAGCGGGCAGTCTTGAAGGAATTGGAAAAGCGTCAAAATAAGAACTGAGATCAGCCACATTGAACGTACGTGATACCTCAAATTCTTCTAGAAGGTTGACCACATATGCATTGTTGTTGATACGTTCAATAATCTTGTATGGTCCGAACCGTTTGGCTTGAAGTTTTCCTCCTAGGTTGCTCGGCATTCTCTCTTTTCTAAAATGTACCATGACTTGATCACCTGGTTGGAATATTTGTTCTCGCCTATGCGCATCAATGCGGATCTTTTCTTTTTCATATGCGTCTTCAAGTTTCTTTCGAACTTCTTCAACAACGCGTTGTGCTTGGTCCGCGAACTCCAGGGCATTGACGTTGCCTTTCTTCGGTTTGATAACACTTGAAACATCAACTAAATGGTTAGGCTCTTTAATGTAAACAAGAGAAAATGGAGATTTTCCCGTGATTCGATGTATAGCCCCATTGTAAGCAAATTCAGCCACGGGTAATGCCAAGTCCCATTGACATTTCTTGTCGTGACAAAGACTCCTCAATATGCCTCCCAATGTTCGGTTCATGACCTCAGTTTGGCCATCTGTTTGAGGGTGTGCCGTTGAACTAAAATTCAACGTTGCATCGAACATTTTCCACAATGTCTTCCAGAAAGTGGACAAAAATTTTACGTCCCGATCAGAAGTGATCGATTTAGGGACTCCATGCAAGCGAACAACTTCACGAAAGAAGTGCTTTGCTATGCTATTTGCATCATTTGTTTTTCTGCATGGAACGAAGTGCGCCATTTTGGACAAATGGTCCACTATCACGAAGATTGAATCAAAACCACGAGGTGTCCTTGGAAGTCCGAGTATGAAGTCCATGCTTAGATCCTCCCATATGGCTTGTGGCACGGGTAAAGGTGTGTATAGGCCCGAATTGTGCATGCCACCTTTTGCCTCTTGGCAGATTGTGCAATGTTTAACCATGCGTTCAACATCCCTTCTCATGCCTGGCCAAAAGAAACGTGTGACAAGAGAGGCAAACGTCTTATCACATCCAAGATGTGTTGCCAATCCTCCACCATGCAACTCCCACATTAGTTGCTCACGTAAGGAGGTTTTAGGGATGCAAAGTTGATCACCTTTCATGAGCAAGTCTTCGTACAAGTAGTAATCATCTACGGTTCTTCCAGACTTACACAAGTTCCAAGTCTTGCCAAAATCTTCATCATCCGCATACAACTCCTTTAAGCAATCAAAGGCATTGATCTCTCCACAAAGTTCAACAAGTAAAGTTTGCCGTCGGCTTAATGCATCCGCAACAACATTGGACGTGCCGCTCTTGTGAATAATCTTGAAGGGAAAACATTGAAGGTACGTAACCCATCTTGCATGCATGTGATTATTCAGCTTTGGTTGATCTCGTAAAAATTTCAGGGCTTTGTGGTCTGAATACATCACGAACTCTTTGCCAATCAAATAATGCTCCTAAGTTTTAAGTGCCCTAAAGACAGCATAAAACTCTTGCTCGTATGTGCTCCAAGTTTGGCGATGATCACTTAACTTCTCGCTGAAGAAAGCAATTGGTCGTTTTTCTTGAGAAAGAACCGCACCTATGCCAACATCGCAAGCATCTACTTCAACTTCAAATAACTTGGAGAAATCAGGCAAGGCTAGGACTGGAGCCGAACTCAACTTGTCTTTTATCTCGTTAAAAGCTTTCTCAGCTTCTAAAGTCCATTCAAACTTCACATGCTTCTTCGTCAAGTAAGTTAAAGGAGAAGCAATTGCACTAAAATTTCGAATGAACCTGCGATAGAAGCTTGCAAGGCCCAGGAAGCTACGAACTTGCTTCACATCTGAAGGAGTTGGCCACGTTCGAATGGCTTCCACTTTACTTCCATCGACTTGAACTCCTTCCCTGCCAATAATAAAGCCTAAGAATACAAGGCTTTCTCTCCAAAAAAGACATTTCTTCAGGTTCAACGTGAGCTTGTGTTCATGTAAGGCATCTAAAACTTGCTTCAAATGCATTTGATGCTCTTCCTCGGATTTGCTAAAGATCAGGATGTCGTCGAAGTAGACAACCATGAACTGGTCAAGGAAGGGTTTTAAGACTTGGTGCATTAGTCGCATAAAAGTACTTAGCGCGTTTGTTAACCCAAAGGGCATAACAAGCCATTTGTATAATCCATCACGGGTTTTGAACGCTATCTTCCATTCATCCCCGGGACGAATCCGAATCTGGTGATATCCACTCTTCAAATCTTACTTTGTGAAGATGGTGGATCCACTCAAACTGTCCAGCATGTCGTTGAGCCTTGGAATGGGAAATCTATATCCAATTGTTATCTTGTTTATTGCATGGCTATCCACACACATGCGCCATGTTCCATCTTTCTTTGGAACGAGCAAAGCCGACACTCCACACGGGCTAACACTCTCTTGGATAAACCCTTTCTCAAGCAACTCTCAAACTTGGCCACGTAATATCTGGTTCTCTTGTGGGCTCATACGATAATGAGGCAAGTTTGGCAACGTGGCTCCCGGAACCAGATCTATAGCATGCTGTATATCCCTCAAAGGAGGTAGACCATTTGACTCTTCATTCAAGGCAACATCAGAATACATCTCTAGCAAATTTCTTACGTGCTCAGGAAGATTCTCCAATTTCCCATCATGCAAGGACCCTAAATCTCTTGCTATAAGCACATAACATCCACCGTACTCCTTAATTGAGGCAAGAAGAAGTTTTGTAGATTTTACCAAGGTATAAATCTGAAGGGTGCTGTTGATCCTTGCCTTTTCTTTCTTCGGCTTGCTAGGAAGAAGAGTGTAGTGCTGACCATCTTTCTTGATCTTGTACGTATTATCTCTCCCCATGTGCAAAGCTTTGTTATCAAATTCCCATGGACGTCCTAGGAGGATTTGACATGCATCCATTTCCAAAACATCACACGTAACCGTGTCTTTGAACTTGCCAATGGAAAGTGGGACCTCGCATCGTGTAGATACTTTAATACCTCCTCTGGATTTGATCCATCCAATGGAGTAGGGTTCAGGATGTGCTATGATCTTCAGTTTTAACTTTTCAATGAGTTGCTTATTGATGAAGTTTTCCTGACTTCCACTATCAATTATAACATCGCACACTTCTTTGCCAACATAACAACGAGTCTGAAAGAGATTATTTCGTTGAGACTCATTCCTTTTCTCTGTAGTAAGTGCTACCTTACGTAACATGCCACAAACTTCATCTGAATCATCCGAATCTTCCTCTTCCGTACTTTCTTGAACGGGTTTGCACACGTATGCTCCAACCTCCTCATAATCTCCCACTTCATCATGTTCCAGAAGTTGGTTGGATTTACGCTTCGGACAATCACTTGAAATGTGTCCGATTTCATTGCACTTGTAGCATCAAACTTTAGAGGTTGATTTGGTCTCAACTTCCTTCTCCTTTCTTTGTGACTTTTCAGGAACGTCCTTTGCCTTGGCAGTTGTTTTCGGGTCTTGCACATTCTTATCCGTTCCTTTATTATAGGAGGAAGTTTGTCCAGGACCAGAACTCTCACTCGACACAAACTTCTTTTTCTTAAGGGCTGCACCAATCTTGCGAGCCTTTGCACAAGCATCATGAAAATAAATGAAGGTGTCAAATTCCATCCGAGACTTGATCTTATAGTGGAGTCCATCAATAAACCTAGCAATCAATTGGTCATCGTTGTCTTCTATGTCATTTCGAGCAGCCAACCACATGAACTCGGTAATGTATTCTTCAATCGTGCGAGTTCCTTGCATGCATGACAAGAACTGCGTATATAGGATTTGATGATGATCCACAGGAAGAAACCGTTCTTCCAAGGCCTGCTTCATGATTGCCCAATTGCGAATACGTCCTTAGCCACGTCTCCTTCGCATCTCTAGTTCCTTACGCCACCACACAGCCACTCCGGACTCCAAATTAAATGCGACGTAGTTGACTTTCTGTTCCTCGGATAGATCTATGCAGTCAAAATATTTTTCGATTGAATCCATCCAATTTAGGAATCCCTCAACGTCCAAATCACCGTAGAACTTTTCAATGTTCATTTTAAACGGTCGATCTACGCGCCTTACGTGATCCAATTCCCATTCATCATGCCTAGGATCACGTACCTCCTCTCTTCGTGCATGGCGCCCTCCTTCTCTCCTCCCTCGGCCTCTCATGCCACGTCCACCTCCTCCTCTTGCCTCATGCTCTTCATTCACTTCCTCGTCCTCATCCTCAACTCCAAGAGGATTGTTTCGCATGTTAACTTGAGGCAGGTGCAATGCGAGGTTGGTAAGTTGCGTGCAGATGTCTTGGATCGCGTTCTCCAAATTCATGAACCTTTGATTTGTGTTGAGACCTGGATTGTCATTCGGATCCGCCATGTCTCTGATCGGATTTTAGTGGTGCTAGGTAGGAAAAGAGATTCAGATCAATGATCACAGAATCCTGTTGCACGGTTTAGTGTTTGGTTCTCTCTCAACTCTCTGCGGTTATAATGTAATCTCTCTCTCACTCACACTCACAACTCAATCGTAGAAATTGAGTCAGATCTCACTCGAGCTCTGATACCACCTGATGTAGCGTAGCGGAATGAAGTTGATGGTTTTGTAGTTTGCAAATGATAAATCAGTAGTGATGGAAAGTAACTTGGTTCGGAAGTAACTAAGATAACTTGATCTAGGGATAACTTTCGCTGTATAAATCAATGGGTTCGTAAACAAATGGCCAGCCAGGGCGAGTGTTGGTTAAACATGCAAATCCATGCACAACATTTGCAAATCCATGCAAACAATTATGCAAAGGTAACTCAGAAAATGATCTTAATTCAATAATAATTTTTTCATGCTTCATTCGTCCTTGGACTTACATTATTTATAAAAATAAAATACGAAATACGAAGTGATCTTGGTTGGTCATAATGCCTACTCGACCAAGAGTCACATTACATGCATTTAGAAATAAACTTATGAATCTGAAATAAATGAACATTCATGTAACAAAGTTTAAGAAGCTAAAATGAAAGTGACTTAAATAGCATAGTTGCCTTATTGTCTTCGGTCTTAACAACACTTCAGCTTGGTACTCGCCTTTTGGGCAAACTTCGGATTGGTGCTTGCAAGTTAAGGGGTGGTCCCTACATCATGATATCTCTTGAATAAAGAAAATATGGGTTTGTAAAAGAACTTATATTTTATCTAACAAATTCGGACCCAATCGTATTTGGATACCAAAATTAAAGATTTATTTTTACATTTATAAGTATGTCCAAGAGCGCATTATGTGCCAAACTAGGAATGATATATTGATAGTGGATGCATCAAACATATGATTAGAGATATAATGTTCTTCCATAGTTTAAAAAAAGAGTGAGAATATCACACTTCAGAAATAATGAACAAGGCACAATTATCAAAAAGTATTATTGGTAATTTATCTAATATTCTTATCGCTTCTTGATGGGTTAAGGCATAATTTGATTAGCGTATCACAACTAACCAACAATGGAATATGTGTTTATGAAATATTTGAATGTAAAGAGTACTTATCTAATTGTCAAAGACGATGCGAGTTGAAAGTGGCACTAGAATTTGGGACATCTTAATATGAGAGCATTAGCCAAACTTATTAAGCAGAAATTGATTTAATGCTTATGAAGTTTATCATTTGATAAGAATAAACTCTACATAGCATTCACAAAGGGCAACTGTGTTAAATTATGCTTTAAACCAAAATAATATTTGTCAACTTCTCGACTTTGAAGTTCATTCACATAGATTTATTATAGACTAACTTGTATACAAAGTCTTATAGAAAAATATTATTGTTGTATGCTTTTTGATAATTATTTTATGTTCACTTAGGTATAATTTTTAAGATTATAAAGTAGAGCATCCAATGTACTTATCAATTTTCGCAAGAAGTCGCAAAATGAGAGAAACTCTAAGATCATAAACATGAGGAATGATCATCGCATAGAATTTGAGAACAAATAGTTCAAAAATTTTTTAATTAAAATGTAACTAATCAAAACTGTTTTGCTCCTAAAATACCTCAATAAAATAAGGTTGTTGAAGGAAAAACTAGAAACTTAAAGAAATGGCTAGAATTATGATCTTGTGAATATAATATACCAAGGCATTTTTGGGTAAAAATTATTGATACAAATTGTCAAATCATAAATAAAACCCCAATCTAATATTTGCTTAAAAAGACTATGTATTGGCTACTTTCATGTATTTGGGTATAAATGTTTTGTGGATAATAACGACAAGGAGCATCTTTGTAAATTTGATGCTAAATTGATGAAGATATATTTTTAGTTATGCGAACAATTCAAAGGCCATTTGAGTATTCCTTGTGATCCTTTTTTGAACTTCACCTTTTCTCTATTGTAACTTCACATCTTGTTCTTGCAGATCATGTATCATCTCATACAACATAGACATCACTCTAAAATTAGCAATAAGGGTATTTTGTTCTCCTATCTTCAACTGAACTATGAACTTCCTGAATTCCAATAATGATGGTAAGTAAGTCACTTATAAGTATGCCAAGTTGCAAGTAGATTTTCTACTCTACATTCGCTATCATATTTGCCTTTCTTGGGTTATAAGCTATGGTACAATCATAGTCTTTCAATAGTTTTACCCATCTTCTTTGTCTCAAATTCAACTCATTCTGAGAGAGAAAATACTTTAAATTCTTGTGATCAGTAAAACTGTGGCAACTTTCTCCATACAAATAAAGTCTCCATATTTTCAAAGCAAATACCACAATAGTTAACTCCAAGTCATGTGTTGGATAATTGAGCTCATACTTTTGTAGTTGTCTAGAAGCATAAGCTATCATCCTATCATTTTCCATAAGTACATATCCCAAACCAAGATATGATCATTGTAAACAACATATACATAATCAGTCATAGGAAGTGTAAGCAATGGAGTTGATGTCAACTGAGTCTTAAGTTCTTAGAAGCTCTAATCACATTAATTATTCTGTACTATTTTGACATCTTTTCAAAGAAATTTAGAAAATGGAGCTACAATCTTGGATAAATCCTTCAAAAATTTCCTATAATAACCTGTCAAACCTAAGAAATTTTTAACTTTTGTGACATTCTAAGGAGGCTCCTATCTAAGCATAACTTCCAATTTCTTTAGATCTACTAAAATCCCCTCTACTAAAATCACATGTCCAAAAAATACCACCTCATTCAATAAAATTCATATTTATTCAACTTTGCATAAAGTTTTTTCTCTTTTAGTACTTGCAAAATAATCCTCAAATGCTCTGCATGCTCTTTATTAGTACGAGAGTAGACAAGAATATAATCAATGAACACCACTGCATACTTATAAAGGTAAGTATGAAACACCTTTTTCATCAAATTCATGAATACAGTCAGAGTATTATCTAGACCAAATGGCATAATCAAAAACTCATAATGACCATAACGAGTCTGAAAAGCTATCTTAGGTACATCACACTCCTTAATCTTTAACTGATGGTAGCTAGAATGTAAATCAATCTTAGAGAACACTTTTTCATCTAGGAGTAAATCAATATATGGCAAAGTATACTTATTTTTTATTGTAACCTTGTTCAGCTGTTTATAGTCAATACACAAGCACATGGAACCATCTTTTTTTCACAAATAATACTAGAGCTCCCCACGGTTAAACACTTAGTCTAATATAATCTTTTTCAAGTAATTCTTGCAACTAAACTTTTAATTCTTTCTACTCAGTTGGAGCCATTCTGTATGGTGCTTGATACATAGGAGTGGATCTTAGCATTAAGTCAATTACAAACTCAACTTCCCTATCACGAGGCAAGCCTGGAAGATCTTCTAAAAATACTTTAGGAAATTCATAAACTATAGTAATATCATCTAATTTTGTTCCACTTACCCTTGTGTTAATAACATGACCTAGATATGCTTCACACTCCTTTCATAATAAATCTTCTTGGGCCAACTGCAGAAATAATACAAGAAGGGAATACACAATATTGTCCATAATAAGTAAATTCATCTTTGCCTAGTAGTTTGAATATTACTTTCTTTTTAAAATAGTCTACCATAGCATGCCAACGAGCCAACCAATTTATACCACATATCATAACAAACACCTCATCCTCAAAAGAATCAAGTTTCCTCATAGAATATGTTCACCAACCAATACATCACTATTCCTTATTATATGTTTAGCTAACAGGGAATCACCAACTAGAGTAGTAACTATTAATAGATGATATAATAGACTCTTTGCTTTATAAGCTAATGGTATGCAACACAAATGAATGCATAAAACTAGGATCTATCAAAATATGAGTATCATGATCAAGGATAGACATTTTACCTACTAGCATATCTCGATTTGAACATCATCTTAAGTCATGGAAAAAAGATGAGTCTGAGTACATGGACTATTAGGCTAACTTCACCCTTAACCATAGTTCTCTACCCTTTACTTGATTGAGATATCTCTTGAGTCCTACTTCTACCAACTCCTATATTAGGAGTTCTGGTTGAACCTTTTAACACAATGCCTTGTTATATATTTAGCAGATAATTTCTAACCATATGCCCCTTCTATCCATAATGTTAACAAACTCCTTTTTCCTTTAGACATTTATGTCGATGATACTTATTACAGTTGTGACACAAAGGATAATCCATTTGGTTATTTCTACTTAGCCCCTTGTGGTTAACTTCTCTGAACTCTTTATTAGGTTTTTCTTGATCACCATATTGCATTCTTGGCTAGGATAAAGTACCTCCTCTCTTGAATGGTCTATTAATGCTCCATTGGTTGTACCATTTTCTTCCCTCTTGTCATTGTTCCTTTTTCCATTTAGCTTTATTTTGCTCTACTCGTAAAATTGCTTCCATAATTAGCCCATATTCTTTATACATTAAACCCATCAAAGTGGACTTGATATTCTCACGTATACCCTACTTAAATATCTTGAACTTATTTGATTCATTCTTCATCATCTTAGAAGCAAAACATGATAAGTTAACAAACTTTGATTCATATTTAGCTACACTTATTCCACCTTGTACCAATTTAGTTAATTCAGTTGTCTTTGCATCCTAAAATGTATATGGCAAGTAGTAGTGTTCAAACTCTTTCTTCAAAACATCCCATAAAATCGGGATTAAACCTATAAGCCCTCTCCCATGTTATACTTCTCGCTAATTGTGTTACTTGAGGTTAAGCTATGTGTTTTGGCTTTAGCGTTAGTTGGTCCATTAGGCGAGTATTTTTTCGTGGGTATGGTTGTCACTACCACTTTCATGTTATGCTAGAGAATGTTAGAATGTTGTAAGGACTTTATACAAGCCTTCACTTTGGAGACTTAGTTCATTTTTAAGTCTTTGTCCAACTAGCTTCGCATAAGTAGACAGATTTGAGTTGCTTGGAGAGAATAGCCATAACTCTCTCATTTCTTAACCAAATTGGACAAGTTAACACTATTTAGAAAGCTAAGACATAGTCCTACAACTTGGTAGACAAAAGTTTATTCAGATTGGTAGTGGAAGGAGGTCAAAATTGAGCTTGAAGCTACTGATTTATTACTGGACGAGAATTGGGCAGCCAACCAGGATAAGTGATGTGTAATTTTCTTAATTGAGGTTAGGAGACGTGAGGGGCTTGAGGAGAACTCATCCAGGAGATAAATAAGACCCTTATTTCACTGAGAACAAAAACAAACATAAGATAGACACAAGAGAATCGAAAGAAGAGAGAGGAAGAAGCAAGGAGGTGAAGGTTGAACAAGCAGGCAGGTCGGGAAAGAACCTCTCGGTAAATGATCTTAGGCTCCGAATTAGACTTCAAAGTTGTCTAGGAAGTTGTAGAGGACAAATAACCCTATTCCGTGGTATATTTACATTTGTGATTTGGTGAAGTATTGAATCCTGTATGGTCGTTTGAATCTGACTATGTATACTGAGCCTCGGATTTGACTAGGTTGAAGGAGAAACAAGTTTGTGAATTGGTTGTGTTGAAGGTTGAGTTGATTTTTGGATATGGTGAGGTGAAGGACATATAAAAGGGGTCCTGGTTTGGTGATTTCGTGTGTTGTTGATGATGTTTAAGTAAGAGTGGTTAGTTAAGTAGGCATATCGATGGTGAATTGGTTGGTTGGTTTCAAGTAAGAATTGGGCATGTATAAGGGCTGCCATGTATCGTTTTAAGTATGTTTATGATTCCTTGAGTATAGTATGGTTACGTAGTGTTTATTTGTCCTTAGGAAAGGAAGTGGACCAACAAGTCGATACGTCTAAGGAAGTTTAAGATTTACGCACTTAGAGGAAGTTGAGGTGAGTGGATAATGGGATCACAAAACTATTATTTTTATTTGCCATTTATATTCCTTGTTATTTTAAAAGTGGAAAGTGAATAAGATATTCCTAGGCTTTCTTAGAACTATTCCATTGATCACCCGTCGTTGATCCTATTTGCGATAAACCTATTCCTTCATATAATTCAAAATTCTTATTATTATTATTCCATATGGTTACCAGCCCTGTATGATGTTCATGTTATGTTTATGAGGTATTTGGAACCACATGTGGTATGCATTAAGCCATTGAGGCGTATGCCATGTGTCTTGCTCTTTGGGAGTATCTATGCAAATATGACTTATGTTTATGTTGTATTTATGCTTGTGTAGCATTTATGCCTTCTGTTGTGACGTAATGCTCGACTCGTACCTCTTATGATCCATATTACGTATGTTATGACCATATGAAACTATTATGTATTATGATTAATAGAACACTATATTAAAACCATTGACCTTCGTTAACCTCATGGTACTTATTATCTACTCACTAAGTTTGTCTCACCATTCCTTCTTATTCATTTTCCAGATCCTTAGTTAATGATCTTGTAGTGCTTTCGTAGAGTCACGGGAGCTTGCTTTTGAGGTCGGGCCTACGAAGATGTCTCATTTGTATATTTTGGAGTTTTAGTGTATATGAGGTGGTGGATGTATTTTGGTGATTTTGGACTTTTGGTATGTTTGATATAGTTGATGATGTAGTTTGTTGTATAGGTATGTTATGTTCAGGTTTACATTTATGAGGCTTGCAGAGATTTGATTAACATTAGTCTTCAAATTGATCACCAAAGAATGCTTACGTAAAGCTTCAAAGACTTGCCTCAAATGATCTGAATGCTCCTTCTCTGTTTTGCTATACACCAAAATGTTGTCAAAACATGACCACGAACTGATCCAGAAAGGATTTCAAGACTTGGTGCATAAGTCTCATGAATGTGCTTGGAGCGTTTGTCAATCCAAATGGCCTGACGAGCCATTCGCACAAGCCATCTCTCATCTTAAATGCCATCTTCCACTCATCTCCAGGGCAAATTCATACTCAAGAAGCTCTTATACTTGTTCTCATAGTATTTGGTTCTCTTATGGACTCATGCGGTAGTGTGGTAGATTAGGTAATGTAGCTCTGGGTATCAAGTCAATTGTGTGTTGAATGTCCCACAATGGTGGCAAACCATTCAGAAATTCACCACGAGCAATCTCCAGATACTTTTGCAACAAAGATTTCACGTGTGCATGCAAATCTTCCCATGCTTCATCATGCTCATGCACGTCGTGAACAACCAAGACATGACACCCTTCAAACTCCTTAATTGAAGCAAGCATCAGTTTATGAGAAGTTACCATTTTTGTAGCACGCACGATATTGCTCAATTTAATCTTGCCGTGCTTCGGCTTGCTTGGCAGAAGGGTGTAGTTTTGGCCACCTTTCCTAACCTCGTATGTATTCTCTTTCCCATGATACAAGGCTTTATTGTCAAACTCCCAAGGACATCCGAGGAGAATATGGCAAGCATCCATATCCAAAACATCACATACAACTATGTCTTTGTATTTGCCAATAGAAATAGGAATCTCACACCTCGAAGTCATCTTAATTCCTCCTCCTGATCGGATCCATCCTATAGAATAGGGCTCAGGATGTGGTGAAGGCTTCAGACTAAGCTTCTCTATGACTTGCTTGCTTATGAAGTTTTCTTGGCTACGACCATCAATGATCACCTCGCAAACTGACTCCCTAACATGACAACGAGTTCGAAACAAATTGTGACATTGAGACTCATCTTTCTTGGTCAAGGAAAGAACCATCTTCCTCATAACACCACAATCTTCAGAATCATCCTGATTTTCCTCACTACTTATATCAACTGGGGCACAAACATACACACCAAGATTCTCTTCCTCCTCATCTTCTCGTTCAACCATTTGGTTGAATTTTCTTTTCGGTCAATCACTTAAGATTTGTCCGATCTCATTGCACTTATAACATCATAACTTGAAGGTTAATTTGGTCTCAGCTTCTTTCCCTTTTCTTCGTGTGTTTTCAGGCATGTTCTTTAGTTGGTTTGTTGCTTTAGGATCATTTGCTTGCACAATAGCCTTGTCCACGGCTTTGTTATAAATAGAACTTCCTCCTGATCCTGAATAACGAGTAGACACGACTCATTTCTTTTTCAAAGCCATCCCGATCTTGCGTGCCTTAGCACACGCATCTTGAAAGTAAAGAAATGTATTGAACTTCATACGTTGCTTTACTTCATAGTGTAATCCTTCCACAAATCGAGCAATCATTTGGTCTTCGTTGTCTTCCACATTGTTTCTCATTGCCAAACGAATAAATTCTGTTATGTACTCATCCATGGTATAAGTCCCTTGCACACACATTAGGAATTGTGTGTATAAGGTTTGGTTCTAATCCGCAGGCAAAAACCTCTCGCGCAAAGCTTGTTCCATTAAAGACCAATCTCGTATAAGTGGATCTCCTCACCTTCTTCTTGTTTCTTGCTCTTTACGCCACCAAACAGTCGTACCTAATTCAAGTTTGAAAGCAACGTAGTTCATTTTTTGCTCTTCAAACAACTCCATACAGTCAAAGTATTTTTCAACCGAGTCAATCCAATTCAGGAACCCCTTGACATCCATATCTCTATAAAACTTCTCGATATTCATCTTGAAGGGTCGATCTACATGTCTGAATTGGTCAATCTCCCATTCATCATGTCTAAGAGCATGTACTTCTTCACCACGTCCTCCACGTCCTCGACCTCTTGCTCTACAAACACCACATCCTCCCCTTCTTATAAGGATCGTAGCATCCAAATCCGCATCACGCTCATCTTCAGGATTCACGCAGACTTCAAGTAGAGGAGGCTGAACCACAAGATTAGCAAGTTGTAAGCGAATCTCCAAGATGGCTGCCTCTAGATTGGCAAATCTTTGCCTTATGTCTGAATTCTAATTATCAACAGGGTCGGCCATAGTGCATCGGTCTTTAGTGGTGCTAGGTTGGATAGTAGGGTCGTGGATTAAGGGATCACGTAGACCTGTAGATCGGCTCATAGGTGGGATCTCTCACAACTCTTTGTGGTTATAATATGCACTCACTCTCACTCACAATCTCAGTATAGAAACTGAGATGGATCTCACATAAGCTCTGATACCACTTGATGTAGCATAGCGGGGTTACTTGATTAAATTTGATAAATCAAACACAAGTTTGTCACGAGGTTCGATCGATCAAACGTAATGCAAGATAAGATCGCTAATTTGAATGTAAATGGTACGAGATTATATAATTTCTCAACAAACAAAGTAATGAACATATAAACTTTAACCAAACAACTTTCATTGCAAGATCAAAGCGAGTTTGAATTGGATCAAACGGCCAGCTAGGGCAAATTGTTTCAAATATGCAAATCCATGCACACGTAATTACTCACTTGGTAATTTGGATAATAATTCTCATTCAATGTTTATTCATGCATACGAAATCAACTTATAAAGAGATGGACTTTTGGTTGGTCATAAAGCCTTAGTCGACCAAAAGTCCAATTACATAAATCTGATCCGAATGTATGTACATCCGAATTAATAGAGCTTAGCCTTATTAGATTCTGGAATAGAAATTACAAATTAATACAATGAAATGTAGCAAATAACAAAATGATCCTTCAAGCATCGGATGTTCCTACATCAACCTGTGTGTTTATGTTGAATAGATTCCCACCACTAACTAGCACTCCCTTGGAAAAGAGATTGAGTACAAGCTATCTTCTCTTGATCCGTAGATTCCAACAAGTTCAATGTCTTTTTAGTTTTCCTCAACCATGTATCATCCTCAAGTGGTATAACTTTATCATAGAAATATGACTCATAGTTAATGCATACAAATATATAGAGGGTCCTTCCTTGCCATTGGTGAAACAGTCTTTGATAATATCACAATAACAGCATGTATCGAAGATGAAGCTAAAGCTAAAGTACTAAAAACTGCATATAGATGAACTACATCAAAAAGAACATCTAAACTAGTATGTGGATCTTGCTGAGGTGTCCTACAAGCCATTGGAGAATTTTCTTTAATTTTTATGAGAATGTCTAGACATCGTCCAAGCTATAAGGATAAATAACTAAAGTCAAAATCATAAATCCTCAAATTTCTG